>CAWUFW010020450.1:0-151206 GCA_963921515.1 Calotriton arnoldi | reverse complement strand
TCTGCTTGATCGCCTGTTGGAGAGGTTTTTTATCATAGGTTTTTAGATGGTATAACATGGACGATGTCCCACATTAATATTTATGTTTGGTACCTCTAGAGAGGGTCTTCTCACAAATTGTGAATTGTACACGTTTGGCAGGTGTTTTTGATTCGCCTGATGGGATTGTAAAACAATGTACTCACTAATGGGTAACTGTTCCTGTAAGAAGAGGATAGGCAACCTATTATGGTTGGATAGTAGTGTCGGTGTGGTCTCCAGAAGTTCAACAGGTTGGGTCTAGATTAAGGTGGGGAAATTCCTCCTCTTGGAATTAGTGCCCTCACACACCCTTGCGAGTGTCATGATTCATCATCGGGCTTATCTCCTCGTGGGGGTGGTGCTGCTGTCCCCCAAGGGCCCTGCGAGAGGGCTCTTTATCGGAGATCTTTTGAAGGAGGTGCCGCAGTTGTGCATGCGCGTGTATGGGCCTATAAAAGTGTGTGGGTGAATAAAATTACCTTCACGGTGCCCAAAAACAATTTTAATTCAGGGATCCGGAAGATAAGGTTAAAAAACAATGGATAGGAGCCTCTCCTTTAAACAAATATTGCGGAGGGATTTGTATGTTCCCGCTGCTCTCAATCCGTGAAAAGTGAGTGAGAAGGTGCAATTAGGTCAACATGTTTCGTGCATCGTGCGGGTCCCTAGTGGATCCTTGTGCGCTTCGTCAGGACCATGAAGTGGAAGAAAAGAATTGGGAATCAGGGAAAAGACACCCTATAATCCCACATTACCTACAGTGAGGTTTAATGCATCTTAGCGCTGGAAGGAACATCTCAATCGCGTTCCTTATTCCCAACCTGATGGAGAAAACACAAAGGAGACACACAAAGCACAAAACGATTTTGTAAATTAGATGACACAAATGAGCATTCACAATAAGTAGAATGCTGTTATGGTGGTTTAAATATCCACATTGATTTTTTGCATGCTCAGTGTGACATGCATTCCTAATCATACGTATGCATTTGTATGTGTGACAGAGAACTGCATGCAATTGCGGCCAGTGTAAATGAAATTCCCACAGGCAGTGCGTCACCTTCATCTGGCAACGTCAGAGGTGACTGGTTTATGCATGCATGTACCATAAATATATACCCCAGGGTAAGCGAGAGAGCCAAATTGTATCGGGTGAAAATGAAATGAATGCTAGGCATCCATGCCTTTGTGCTCGTGGCAGTCCGTTAGCCATAACCGACACCGATAAGACTTATTCTAGTGTGTCGATCGAGTAAGTCTAATCATGGTATAAACAGTTAGCCGTTTTTCACACACACAGCATATATCATAAAACAATCGTGACCGCCTACCCCTCTAATTGTAAGGATTGGCCTCATCGGCAATCACTGAGGTCTGGAAGAGGGAATTCTGTAGGTGCGGTAAAGTAAGTAGAAGATTCGTCAGCTCGTGATATCTCGAGCGCATTGCATTGTTAAGGTACCTGAATCCGTGGTGGAGAGCAGCAGGAGCATACTTCCATCGTGCCTCTTCACTGACAGCCTGTTACCTGCCCTGCCGCTCATGATCGCAGGTAAAGTGTGGTGAGCCTGCACGCCTTGATATAGCGTGTTCACTTCCGGGTGTTGGAAGAGCCGGTGTGGGCATAATACGTGACACGGCAGGACGAACAAGCATCATGTGGGTCGTGGTAATGTGGCGGCCATATTGGAATGGGGCTGTTCTTGTTAGAATCCAGAGGATCCCACATTGGGTGTGAAGTTAGTGTGCCTTCACACTGGTAAAGCATTCATTATGTTCACAGTAGTAGTGAATGCTTGTAAAAGTAGAATAATCACACATTGGTCAATGCTCACGTATTGGGAACCCCAGGTGTTAATGTTTTGATACTAGGTCGAAATGCCTGGGATTACGTGTGTGTAAGAGCGAATCTTCCTAAAACGGGAGACTGCTGGCATAGTGGCAGCGAAGCCTGTATGGGGCCACACACGTGGGTATGTAAGAAGTCTCAATAAGTGTACACAAGAAAAATATTTTTCCGTGCAGCAATGTTGTCATGGGATATTGGTCAAACGTGGATGTAGTATAGGTAGGGAATCTTGTGTGGCGCTTGGGAGAGCCGCTTTACAAGCTCTGGGCATGATAACTGCACCACATGTTGCAATCACCCTAGTCTGTTTGAACCCATGCGATGGGAGGGCCCAGAGATATGTTAAAGTTTAGACCAAATTACAGCACGGAGGCCGCTCTACTAGCGGTCACGGATAACATCAGAATGACCCTAGATAGCGGCCACTCCATGATTCTGGTGCTGTTGGACCTCTCTGCCGCATTTGATACGGTCTCGCACCGGATCTTGCTGGGGAGACTGGAGGAGATAGGACTGAGAGGTGTAGCGTTGCAGTGGATGTCCAGCTTTCTTTCCTCTAGATCTCAGACCATCAACCTTGGCCCTTTCTGTTCACAGGCTAGGGAGATAAAGAGGGGAGTCCCCCAGGGCTCATGTTTGAGCCCTACATTATTCAACATCTATGTGGCTCCCCTGGCTAATCTCCTGAGGACATTGGGCTTTGTCCCCATATCCTATGCGGATGACACACAACTGCTGTTCTCTTTTAATAAATTCACTCCCTCAGTTCAAGACACCTTTGCTTCAGGGATGAACGCAATCTCTATCTGGATGAAGGACAACTTCCTCCAGTTCAATGCCGGAAAGACGGAGCTTATGCTCTTTGGTGATGCCTCGCTGTGGTGGACACCCGAGTGGTGGCCAGATCTCGGTGTTCCCCCCCCAACTAAGACTTGTGTAAAAAATTTAGGCATCCTTCTTGATCAGGCTCTGACCTTAAAAGAGCATGTGACTGCTACAGTCGGCTCTTGCTTTCATGTATTGGGATTACTACGGAGAGTCTTTCCACTGCTCCCTGACTCTTCACGTAGAACTCTTATGCAGGCGATGGTTCTGATTTGCCTTGACTATTGTAACGCGCTTTTGATCTCGGCGAATGAGTCTCTGCAGCGTTTGCAGGTGGTTCAAAATACCGCTGCATGCCTTGTTTTGAATGCCCCCCCTAGGACTCTGTCCCTTCCACTTCTCCGCCGACTCCACTGGCTTCCAGTACACCAGCGGGTGCGGTTTAAGATCTGTTGTACGGTGTATAAGTCTCTTCATAATAAAGGCCCCTCTTACCTTGCCAAAAAACTCACCAGATACTCCCCTATTAGAACCCTCCGCTCTGGCACCAAATCCCTTCTCAAGGTACCCCGGATTAAGAGAACAAGGTTAGGAGGGAAGGCCTTTTCTCACCTTGCTCCGTCTTACTGGAATAAGCTTCCCGTACAACTTCGACAATGCCCCAATTACCTTTGCTTTAGAAAGTGTCTTAAAACTTTTCTTTTCTAGCCTTTGGTCTTTCAGCTTAGCCTGCCGTGTCCTTTGCACTGAGATACCCCTCCGGGGGTGATTCAAGCGCATTATAAAACCTATAAATAAATAAATAAATAAAGTCATGTTTCAGACATAATGGATATTATAGCCTGGAGGTTTAGAATATCACAGTGTGAGGGCTAGTCTTGGGTAGTGCAGAACTAGTCGTTAGGTGGATAGGATATTCACCGAACAGCTATAGTGATGCTAATCTCTGCGGTAGTCCTTCAATGAATCGTGTGATCTTAGGTCATCAATTCTGCCCATGGTATGTCATCATTCAGGCCCCCTATGTTGCTCTTCAATCAAAAAAACCAGCGTTGTTCTTGCCTGAATAGTGTACTAGTGGCCCAGTGTGGGTTGGATTCAATGACAGTCCACTTAAGGCTGTCGGGGGGATGGTTTTTCTCGAGAAAATGACTCAGTAATCTAGTACTGGTTTTCGTGCAAAGGATAGTGCTCCTGTGTTCTCCTATCCGAATCTTAACGGGTCTAGTGGTCATCCCCACATACCTCATCTCACAGGGACAGGTGATGAGATAAATGCAATTTTTAGTATTGCAATTGGTGTGGCGTTTCTGATTCCAAGGTCTGGCCAGACCTATGTCAATCTGTTTGGATGTTGCTGTCAGGGGACACACGGAGCACAACCCGCAGGGGTAGTGTCCCTCTACGGGTGGTAGAGCCCATAAGGTAGGTTGTTTGGAGATGGTTGGTTTTGGACGTGTGTGGACCAAAATGTCTTTAAAGTTCTGAGTGCGTTTAAATGCAAAGAGAGGGGGTGGGCCAGGAGTAAAACTCCCTGTTTCGAGGATATTCCAGTGTTTTTTGATCGCTTTTTGAATCCTGTTGGAGTTGGGAGTGAACGTTGTTACGCATGTTAGTGACTCTGTCTCTGACCTCTCCCTAACCTCCAAAAGGGCCTCCCTATGATTGTTTTTTGCCCTTTTATGTGCCTGCTGTATTATCTTCTTGGGGTAATGTTGTTCTGACAAGTTGTTGGACAGAATTCTGGATTGTTCTTCGAACTCACTAAGTGTGTTGCAGTTTCTGCGAAGACGCAGAAACTGGCCCACCGGGAGATTGTCCCTTAGTGCTTTCGGGTGGTGGCTCTCATACATCAGGAGACTATTCCTATCTGTGGGCTTCTTGTAGTTCGTTGTCAGTAGAGTCCCGTCATGTAGGGAGATTAGGAGGTCCAGGAAAGGGATGCTTTCCTGTGATCTGGTGCCTGTGAACTTCAGATAGGGGTCTAAGGTGTTTATCCATTCACAGAAAATGTTGCACTGTTCTTCATCCCCTCTCCAGAAAAGGAGAATATCATCGATGTATCGTCGCCACATCAAGATGCTGGTCCTATGTGGATTGTTATCCCCTACAATTAATTTTTCCTCAAAATTGGCCATGTATAAGCAGGCCAAGCTCGGCGCGAAAGTGCTCCCCATGCTGGTACCTTGTATCTGGTGGTATAGCTGCGTGTGGAAGGCAAAGAAATTATCTTTCAAGGCTATGGCGGCACACCCACAGATGAATGAGATGGGTGTTTCGTAGGGCCATGGATCAATGCTTCGTAATATGGTTTCCAATACTTCCAGTGTGGAATCCTGGGGGATATTAGTATAGAGCACCTCTACGTCCAAGGTCACCAGGAAGTCGATGGTTTCTGGTTCAGGGAAGTTTTCGATGAGATTCAGGACCTCTGTGGTGTCCCTGGGATAGGTAGGTGTCTTTGTGACTAGAGGGCGGAGAAAAAAGTCACAAAACCTGCTCAGTGGTTCCAGCAGCATGTTGATGCCAGACACAATGGGATGCCCTGGAGGGGGGTTAATCCCATTATGGATCTTCGGTAAAGTGTAGAAATAGAGGGTCCGGGGGTCATCATTGGTTAGAAAAGCTACTTCTTGTGAGGAAATCCACCCTTCTGTCTCTGCCTCAGACACTAGGTTTTTAATCCTGGTAGTCAGGCGAGCTGTGGGGTCTTCATCGATGGGCCGGTAGTATTTGTTATCCATCAGTTGGCGGAGGCATTGCGCATCATATGTGCCCACGTCCTGGATGACAAAGGCACCGCCTTTGTCGGCTGGTTTGAGAATGATGGTTAGATCCTCAGTGATGGTCTTCAGTAGATTCCTTTCTTCTCTCAACATATTGTCGAAAGGGCCCTTGCTCGTGATGTCCTTGACGTCCATCAGGATGGCTTGCTCGAAGGTAAGTATCTCGTTTGGTGTCATGGCAGCCGTTGGTGTGAACTTCGATTTTTTCTTGAGACCCATCCCAGTTGTGGGGGTCTCTGGTTTGTCTTGAAAAAAGACCTTCAATCTCACCTTCCGGAAAAATTTATGAAGTTCTTGGTGGAGTCTGAAGGAGTCCTCAGAAGGGGTCGATACTAAAACCAAGCCCTTCTCCAAGAGCCTGGATTCGCCCTCAACCAGGGGTCACTGGCTCTCTTTTGTGGAGGTTCCTCTTCTTCCAGATCTTCACTGACCACCTCCTCCACATCCTGGTTCAGCTGTTGTTGCTGCTGACCCCCATCTCCTTGCTGTGTTGCCATTTGTAATAAAAAAAAAACAGCAAAAGTTTTCCACTGCAAAATGAATGCACCTGCTCAGAATGAAGTTCTATGAAAGAAGTTTCAAGAAGGAGCAGTGGGTGTGTATTTCCTATTGATTTTGCTAAAACGCTTACTATCTTATGATATTCTTTGCTTTCCCGGTCACGTGATATTCGCGGTGACCGAAATAGTCACGGTTACCGCGGCGAAGCAGAAATGCAAAATATAAGTTTCAAGAAGTTTTGTTTAAAAATGGAATAAAAGCAGAACTTGCAATATTATAATAGTGAACAGATATGCTAAACTTGTCTACAGTACCTCTACATATACGTTTCAGAGTTGTTGAAAAATGCGAGCTTTCAGCGACTACCGACGTCATCGCAACTTCCTCTGTCTTCGCGGAAATGGAAAAAAGTGTTTGGAGGCGATTAATCTGGAAACTCGCTTGAAAAATATGAGTTTGAAAAGTAAACTAATAAAACTCTACTGGGAAATATCTACAAAAGATTTAGAGTTAAAGTTTATTTAAAAAATGTCTTTAAGCGTATTTTTCAGTAGGTGAAATACATTTACTGATGACAGAATCTCCACTGTAAATGCAAAAATGTTGAGCTGACTTACAAAATTAGTAAAAATAAAACCAGTTATTAATGTATTTTCTGATAAAGACATGAAATCAAAATCTGTGGTGTATTAGATAAACATAATACACAATATCCAATTATAGAAAGAAAGTACGAAAATCTTACAGGTTCAATTACAAAAAAAAGAAATTGAACCTTAGAAATTGAAAAAAACAAAGGATACAGGAACCTTATAGATAACAATTAGAAATTCACTTAAAAATACAAAGGTTACAGGGACGTTATAGTTAGGAAATAGAATTAAAAAAATCTTAGAACTTCACTAAAAAAACAAAGGTTACATGATTGGTATAGTTAGGCTGACATTTCACTGTTACAAAACCAGAGAAAATCAGCAGTTATAGTTAGCTGAGCTAACTATAACCCACGCCCCCGCAATGCACTGCTTATGACCTCACATAATACATCACTCATGACATGGTCAGTGACATCACTGATGACATCTCAAATGACATCACTGATGACATCATCCTAAGAATCTCTAATGCAGGCATTTACACCCCCATGTAACCATGCATACACCCACTCCAACTATTGCACTACAATTCTTGAAACCACTGACACACCCATATGGTACTTACATACCCCCTCACTCATGCATAGGTCTACACGCATCCACTCACTCACCCATACAGCCACTCATATACCCACTCACTCACTAATACAGCCACTAACATATCCACTCATACAATCATACAGCCACTCACACACTGTCAGACACTCATAGAGCTACTCACACACCTACTCACTCACCCATATAGTCAATCTCACTGCCACTTACTCACCTATACAGTTATACACACACCAACTCACTCATTCATACAGATACTAACACATACTCACTCACCTATACAGTCACTGAAACAAGCACATATTCACCGATACAGCCACTATCACAATCACTCACTCACACATACAGTCACTTTTATACTCCAACACTCACATATACTGCCTTTCACATATGCAGTTACTCACCCATATACTACTGAGACATCTATTTACTCTCTGACATAGCCATATGCAAACTCACTTACCCATACAACCCCTCACAGACCCATACAGCCACTGATTCACCCACTCACTCATCCATGTAGGGAGTCACACACCCTCACACCCACCCATACACAAACTCATACACCCATGCAGATACTCAGACAACCAATCAAAAACCCATACAACCACTCATGTACCTACTCATCAACCCATGCAGCCACTTACACAGCAACTGACAGACTCATACCGCCATTCACACAAATTAATCACTCACCAATACATTCACTGATATATGTATAATCACTCTCTTATACAGTCAGTCACGAACCCACTAAATCATCCATACAGGCACTCATACACCCACTGATTCAATAAATCACCTTGGTGTATATATATTGTTAACACTCATAAACTTTTTTAAAGCACATACAGTCAATGGATGATGTCATCAGTGATGTCATCAGTAATGCCATTCGAGATGTCATCAGTGATATCATCAGTGATGTCACTGACCATGTAATGAGTGATGTAATATGTGAGGTCATGAGCAGTGCATTGTGGGGGCAAGTGTTATAATTAGCTCAGCTAACTATAACTGCTGATTTTCTCTGGTTTTGTACGAGTGAAATGTCAGCCTAACTATAACATCCCTGTGACCTTAGGTTCTTCAGTGAATTTCTAATTTTGTTTAATTCTATTTCCTAACTATAACGTCCCTGTAACCTTTGTTTTTTTCAGTGAATATAAATATAGATAGATAGATAGATAGATAGATAGATAGATAGATAGATAGATAGATAGATAGATAGATAGATAGATGTAGATAGAGGTATATATAATATGTATGTCTATTTTTATTTTATAGTTTAGGGGTGGATAGTAAAAAGTGGTAATGGTAAATTTCGGATTTTGGGTGGGAAGAGGTAAAGGGAGGTAAAGGTGATTTTAGGGTTCGGGGGAGGGTAGAGGTAAAGGGAGGCAGGGGTAATTTTAGGGTTTAGGGGTGTGTAGTGGCAATGGAAGGTAAGGGTAAATTTATGGATCAGGAAGAGAAGTAGTAAAGGAGGTAAGGGTAATGGTATCATTGAGAAGAGGGAATAGGTAAAGGAAGGGTAGAAATAAAAAAATAGGTTTGGGGTACCCTAAAAATAAACAGAACTGTACTTACTATGCGTGGTACACTCATGCATGCTAAGGTATTTTCATGGTAAAGGCATGCATGCTAATGCCATGCACTGAAAAGACATACATCCGTGGCAGCGTATCTTATACTGAGTGTAGTACACTATTTAAACTCATGTCTACATACTATAGCAATTTCTGTCACATGCCTGGTCCTCAACATTATAAACAGACATCAATCCCTAGTGCTGTTCAAATCACTGACCCTCTTCTTATGTACACAGAAGTCTGAAGTGATTATATTAACCACCTGGGCTTTCACAGCAGAACAAAGTATTTCCTACAGATACTTTAACTTGACTTTTCGTCATTTAAGGTGAGGGCATTCCACATTATAATATACACTATGTTTCATGTAAAAGGCCAACAAATTAGTTATAGATTATATTTTTCTTCTGAGCTAAGTGTGTCACCCTGCACCCGCACTCCCACACTCACTGAACTCTCTCCTATTGTTCTTAGGAGAATTTCCCTTTTTTTAATCTACTTTCTGCATTCCTCTCAAGTCTGTGAACATGATTGAAAAATAAACTATTTATTTTATCTGTGCAGCATAACACAGTGAGTCACCAAGTTATGCTGCACAGATAAAAAGAAACAGGTTTGAGTCCTATTCAGAAATTTCAGCAGGGAGGAGGAGGAGAGGAGTTTACATCTCCCTGCCAAACCTCCACACATGACTGCAGGAAGTACCGAGCAGTGGTAAGAGGCATGGACATCGCACGTGACACCCTGCTTCTATAAGGAGATAAAATGAAAGCTCTCCTCGGCTGACTGCAGAGAGGCATGCACAGGCACCTTACAGTGCCCATTCTGCAGACAGCCACTAATCAGCAATATAGAAAGCACAACAGTAAAAAAACAAAAAGGAAATCTGTTCATTTTAGCAGCCAGAGTGACACAAATTGCGGGCATCGCTCTCTGTAGATACTTTAGTGAGAAATAGTGGCTCGCAAAATCACCAAGAGCTGGAGGGTCTGCTTAATACTATGCAGTAATTTCAAAATATGCAGAAAACTGGAGAAAATAACTATCATTGTATCACATCATATACCCAAAAGTCATGGTACCCCACTCATGCAAAGTACCAAATAACCATTTAGTAGGGTGTCACTGTAAATCAACCAGGATAATAGGCATTATCCAGGTTACCACATTTACAGACCAAGTACCACATATTATATCTCATCACCCTATCACTGGCTTCAGTAACCATAAGCTGTCCACAATTATTATAATTAATAAAGCATAGGCACCTCTCATAAAAATCATTGCTGCCAGCAATAATAACACATATGAATATAACATTGTAAAACCACTTTATATATGTCTGTGTCTTTCTTTAAACCACTAAGGCCACATAACCTGCAGCCACAGAATCAACCAGCAGAGGTCATTGCCCTTCCAGGCTGTAGAACAAAAGCAAGGGGGGGTCATAGTTTCTCTCCTCGAGGGAGCGTGCACACAAGATGAGCAGCTCTGACCGTTGCTTTGGGTTTCTTGCACAGGGCTTTGTTCATGTGCCTTCTTTATATTTGGCTTTTCCTTTTTCTGTTGGGGGTGCTTGGTCCCACCTGGGCACTTGGACTTTTGCTTATGTTGGGGGCAGCACATGGAGCCCACCCCCTATTGACCCTGCTGGCTGCCGCCTGGCCGGCTTCCATCTCTGCCAGATCTCGGATCCAGCAGCATTTTTCTCCCCTGCCTGCTCCATGTAGCAGGGAGCTCTCTGTGTGGCAACTGCAGTGCTCCCCACAGATATTGGCATGGGTGTGGGGGTGAGCCCACCACTGTTGGGGAGAATACAGCTGTGTTTCCCCTATTTCCTCTTTTATCAGTGGCCTGGCGATGGGATCTCGGACCCATTTCCTCCTTGTTGGGGGGGCATGATGGTGTTCCCCCAGTCTTCTTGTGTCAGGGGTCTGGAGTTGGGGTTCCAGACCCCCATTTAGCATGAGCCGGACTGGGGGCTTTTCATCTGTGGCCCAATCTTGACTTCATTTTGCTCCTGGTGGCCAGCCCTAGCCTCTAAGATGGATACCTGCATCAGCCTTTCTCCTTTTCTTGTCCTCTGGTGCTGTTCTCCTCTTCTTTGGACACAGAAGTACAGTACTTCCCCCAGCGATTCCATAGGGGGTTTAAGGGAACCAGCATCCTTGTTCCTGGAGAGACCCACTGGTCTTGTGGCCCACTGTAGGCAGAATCCTTAGTCTATTAGGGTGTCAGGGAGCTTGTTCTTACAGTGGTCCATGGTGTGGCAGCTGTTGAGTCCAGGTGTCCAACTCCCTGGCCAATCCGAGGGTGACACATCACCAATTCATGATGATGCCATTAGAAAGTCACTGCTCACATCTCCTCTGGGACACTAAGCTCTGCCCCCTGGCTGACATCACTGCCAGGGCCCTTCCCACCAAATGAGCCCCCTCCTGTGTTGGTTCCAGAGGTCTAGGATTCCTCCTTTGTTCAGTGGGTCTGGGATGTCGCAAACCTGGTGCAGTGAGACAGCTAAATAATGGATGAAGATTTTCTACCCCACCCCTTCCTTATCAGAAGGAGAGCGAAGCACAGCAATTCATTTTTTGGGGGGAGGCAGTTGTTTTCTCTGCTCGGGAGCAGCGTAATTAGTTTGGTCCTGGAGGGTGACAAAAGCCCTGGGCTCTGATCCTGAGATAGCCAGAGAAATACAAAAATTCTGGATGACCCAGAAGGTATACATATCCCTGCTCGGGACCTGCATAATCAATATTGGCTTACATGTCTCACCCCAGTTTGATATCATTAGGGACTTTGTAGGCCAAAGGGAAGAAAAATTGCTCCCAAGGTAGATTTCCACCCATGTGTGAAATAAAGTGTCACTGCAGTCAAAACAATAAACCTAACTTACTTTACCTATGGGTGCCCACTAATAATATAAGGCCTGTCCCAGGTCAAAATCTAACCATGGTGAGTCCCTTCTTCACCAGGCTACCTATGTGCAGTTACAGGGCTGTACACAATGGTAGTTCCACATGCACAGCCTTCATATGTGCATGTGTGTGCACACGTCTTCAAGATGTAACCAGCCAAGTGCCCCTTACCCTTGCTATGTCTCAGCAGCCTTGCCTTAAAACATGGAAACTGTTGGTAAACTAATGCAGTCTATTTACCATTTGATTTTGGTGGGTGAGACACCAATTGTGAGGCTCACCAATAGTAGAAAGTCCAAAACCGGCAGATTAAATGGGCAGAACCCATTCTGCTACAGGGACAAACAAAGTACAACAGGTTATTGTATTGTCTACCAGTCGACTCATGCTACAAATCCCTGAAAAGTAAGCATGAGGCAATATTTATACACAGGTAGTGCATTAAAGTAATTTAAAAAACAAACAAACATATTTTATAAAATTTCAAGGTACATAAAGGGCCGTGGCCCGCTGTATACATACTGAACATCAGATATATCAAAGGTACCGATGTATACATGAAACTGTAACCCCTGCAGAACCTGCAGGCAAAACAATACAACCATGGTACAGATCATCTTAAACCCTACAAAGCTTATTGAGTCGGGATGTATGTGAGTACAGACGGTAACGTTACGTTGCCTGGGCTGTTCAGGGACCGAACGTGTATGGGAGGACAATCTTATGAGGGGTCTATGGACGGTAAGGGTGGTAGATCTATTCTCTGGTAAATTGCCCATCGGGACCATATTTTCCTGTGTTTCTGTGGACAACCCCCGGCCTAGAAAACCACAATCTCTGCTCCCATGCATCTATCTAGGGCCTTCTTCCATCCTCCAATTGTTGGAGGGGATGCTCCCTTCCACTGCTGAGCAATATCACGCTTAGCAAGGGTGAGGGCCAAGAAGAGCAGGTGTTGTTTATATTTGTTTCTGCCTATCCCATCGGTGCTATGCAGTAGAAATAACCTCGGGTCAAAAGGAAGGTCCCACAAGAGGACCTGACCCAAGCAGGACGCTACCCTATGCCAAAATGGCTGCAGCGCGCTACAGCGCCAGACCGTGTGTATGTAGGTCCCTTCCTCTCTCTCGCAACGAAGGAACACTGGGGACTGGATGACCCACATCCACCATAAACGGCATCGAGTGTAGTATATTCGGGGTACATATTTATATTGGATGAGGCGGTAGCGTGAGGACACCGCCGCACCCAGGCGGCTGGCCAGGGCCTTCGTCCAATCATCGTCAGTCAGGTTAGGTAGATCCCCCTAACCCTGCCGCCTGCATCTTATGCAGTGTGGTGTGGGTGGTCAGTGTCTGATATAGCTGGTGTATCTTATGTGCCCATAGGTCCCCCGTTAGCAATGGGCTCTCAAGGGGATGGAATTCGGGCAGAGTGTTGAGTGTGTAGAAGGGGAGTGAGTGCATGTTGCAGCTGGAGGTATTTATAGAATTGTGTCTTGTTCAATTGAAAGTCTGTCTGCAGCTGTTGAAATGATTTAAGGGTAGTGCCCTGCATGACGTCATCCAGGGTAGATATACATTGCAAATCCCATTTACAGAAACCCTCTAACGCTGCGACAGGGTGCAGATATGCGCCATGCCATAGCGGGGTCATACTCCTCAGGCGGCCTTGCCACCCCATTTGTCGGACCATATACCTCCATAGCCGGACCACAGTTCTACCGGCGGTAGGCAAGAAATCTATGTTTGTATTGCTATATAGGGTCTGGAGGAGGGAGTTGTGCTCCATTGCCATATGCTCGAGCACATACACAGGGTCTGTGGGCGAATTGTACCACCATTCATTAACGATGAGTAAGTGGGAAGCCGCATAATATGCATAAACGTCTGCTGCTGCTATACCGACACAGTACGTGGACTGTGTGCAAGTACTCAACACCACCCGGATCGCCCCACCATTCCATAAAAATTTGTTGTGTATAGCATTAACTTGTGTGAACCAAGTGCGTGGCATGTCATACGGGAAATTCTGTAACCTGTATAGAATGCGGGGTAAGGAGTCCATTTTAAAGATCGCAGACCTCCCATACAGTGAAAGCGGGAGGTGAGACCATTTCGCCATCTCGCCCCGTAAGCTGGCCATGAGTGGATTAATATTATGTGCCTACGAGGTTTTTGGGCAAGTCGAGACAAAAATGCCCAGATATTTAAAGCCTGCGGTCGCTTCTAACAGCTGCTCTGCCCAGGTGCAGCGTCCCTGGTCTCCGCACACAGGACTGATTTGGTGGGATTTGTATGGAGGCCAGATGTTTGTCCGAACATGCGAAGAATCTGCAGGATACGGGGGCCTGAGAACCAAGGGTTGGTCATAAAAAACAGCACATCATCTGCGTAGAGTGCGATACGGTCAGATTGGGATCGTGACCACTCGAAGCCACAGATTATGGGATCACTCCGCACCCACGCTGCCAGAGGCTCCACCGCTAGGGCAAATAATAACGGAGACATGGGGCAGCCCTGTCTTGTACCGTGGCTGATAGGAAAGGGGGCTGACTGGTGACCCACATTCCTGACTGAGGCAGTTAGGTCTGTGTACAGTAATCGCACGTAGGCCAGGAAGCGTGGGCCGAAATTGAGGGCTTTGAGGAGTTGGAACAGGTACATCCAGCTAAGAGAGTCGAAAGCCTTTTTGATATCGGCTAGCAGGGTTGCCACAGGGCGGCCCAGCTCCGGAGCCCTCGACATAGCATTATGGACCCATCGTATGTTGTGTCTAGTTGAGCGATGTGGCATGAAGCCGGATTGATCCCGATGGATCAGACCTTGAATGCATGTGCGGAGACGATCCGCGAAGACTTTACCCAGGAGTTTGGGCTCAAAGTTTATAAGAGAGATGATTCCTCCGGCAGAAAGCCATGCTTCAAAAACAGGACAATCTCCGCATGTCGCCAATCCTGAGGCAATACATGTTGGTCGTAGGCCTCATGTAATGGCGCCAAGAAATGCAGGCCCAATGTGCCCATATGCGGCTTAAGAAATTCGGCGGGGAAATCGTTTGGTCCACGGGCACGACTGGGACGAATATTGGCAAGAGCTGTAGTGAGTTCAACTATTGTAATGGGGGCATCCAGTTGATCCCTCATATGGTCGGTAAGAGTACGGGGGGAATGTCTCTAAGGAATTCGGCAATTTGATCTTCTGATAATTACTCACGTCGCATATAAAGCGTGGAGAAGTATCGAGCGAACTCCCTGGCAAGTAGCTCAGGAGAGGAGCACAGGGTTCAATCTAATCCTGACAGCTTCAGAACGCTCGAGGGGGATTTTGTAGCTTGGCATAATCTATGGAGCATCTTACTGGATTTGTCTCCCCATTGGTAAATCCGATGTTGTGAGGCTAACCATATTTCCTTCGCCTCATGAGTAAGATATTGCTGCAAGCGCTGTTGCGCTAGGAGTAGATTACACTGGTGGGTTGGACCGAAATCGGCGATGAGTTGAGCTTCTAAGCTCCTCTGGTGGCTCTCAAGGTCCTCTAGCTGTGCCTGACATTCACGTTTGTTACCCGCACCAAAACCTATATCTACTCCACGGATTGGAGGCTTAATGGCTTCCCACAAAATAATTTTGGATGGGGTCGAGGCCCTGTTTGCCGCAAGATAGTCAGATACTCTAGGTCGCGGAGGTGCCAGGGGGACATTCGCCACCTGAAGGGGGGTTTTTGGGAGCCAATACGAAGTTTGAATAGGACCAGGGAGTGGTCGGAAAGCCCCCGCGGTAGATGGGATATATGAGAGATCCGATGGATATAGCTGTGCGGTGTCAAAATATAATCTAGTTGGGACAATGATCCGTGAAGGCAAGGAGATGCAGTTTGGTCCCACCTGTCAGGGGTTCCCGCCCAGGATCTCTCCGTCTGTCTATGGATGCCATCACATCGTTCTACTCCCCACCCAACAGTTTCATGCCATCCGGGAGTTCTCCCCACAATCATGTAATTCTGTCATTGAAGGTGTTTCCCAGTGGGGTGGCAGAGATACTGCCCATAGTAATTGGCTCTCCATGCAATGTACCCGAGATGATGGTGTAGCGGCCCCTGGGGTCCAGCAAGTACTTGGCATGAAAAAAAGAGACATGGCAATGTATGAGGATGGCTATGCTCCTGGAACCCCTGGCGAACCCGGAGTGATATATTGTATGGTACCCGAATCTGGTGAGACAGGGGCTTTATTGCCAAGCAAGTGAGTCTCCTGTAGGAGAAGGATGTCTACCTCATATCTTTTGGCCTGACGAAGAGCGGCGCCCCTTTTGATTTTATTCAGGATCCCTCTGACATTCCAGCTAGCAATGATAAGTTCCCCCTGTAGGGTTGGGCGTGTCTGAGTAGTCATTTACCCTCTGTGTGGATGATCTTTTTTACTAAAGGTGTGGGGTCTTGGCATTACGTCTGTGCACGTGTAACAGTAATAACAATAATACTAGAAAATCTTAAGAAAGTCCCCCACCCCCCTCCCCCACCCTGATACTGCCATGAACATGATCTGTCGCGGCGGAGGGAACCCCAAACCCTCAATGGGGGGCCTAGAGAACCAATTCCAATCGGACCCCAACTTCCCCTGGAATATAAACATAAAAGTCTAGGGGTGTGATGTTCCTGTGGCTGGGCCTCCACGGCAGCTAAGCGTTCGAACAGAACGAATAGTCTCTGGAAAAAATGGCCGATTATGTTCCATTTGCACCCGGTATATGGCATCTGTGGTCGATTTAGGATGCTGTCTCCGTGGTCGCGGCTCGCCAATTTGATCCAGATTGATGTCTTCGTTTGGAATTGTTCCTTTTCGGGTGATTTCTCTGTGAGCCCTGTGAGGTCTGTGAGGAGTCGGATTCTAATGGCGGCGGCGTATGTGGCCGAAAGTGAGACCTCTCATCCGCCCAGGCAAAGACTGCCTCCGGTGTATCGAAGAAGAAGGTTTTGGAATTAAAGGTTATACGCATCCTGGCCGGATACAGCAACATGTACTGTATGTTGAGTTCTCCGAGTCTACGCTCAGCTGCCATGAAGGACTGGCGTTGCTGCTGCATCAGCCTGGTGTAGTCCGGGAAGACCATGACATGGCGCGAATCGAACAGTAGCCTATTTTTATGGATTCTGGCAAATCGCAAAATAGCATCCCGATCGGCGTAGTTGAGTAACCTGACGATCACTGGTCTTGGGTTCTCCCCAGGAGGGGGGGTTCTTTGTGAGCGCCTGATGTGCCCTTTCCACAACAAAGCAAGTAGACAGCGTGTCTTCAGGCAGCAAAGACCTCAACCATTTTGTGATGAATCGGACCATGGAGGTACCCTTGCAGCCCTCCAGAAAACCCAAGAAGCGCAGGTTATTGCGTCTAGCGTGGCCCTCAGCGTCTTCTACTCGTGAGGCCATCTCCTGCCCCACCAACGCAAGTTTGCTCACCTTTTTTTGGAGGGTCGTGACTTGATCTTTGACTGTTGAGACGCGTGTTTCTGTCTCTGTGATACGATCAACAGCGTTCTGGAGGTCCTGTCGCAGCAAGGAGGCTTCAGACCCTACAGCACCGATTTTCCCATCTAAAGCGTTCCTTGACTCCATGATGGCAGCCAGGAGTGCCGCATTATCAGGTGTTGCTCCACCGGTATCTCCTCCAGCAGCACCACCAGGGACTGTTGTATAATGATCGAGGGTGCTTTGTTTGGAGCCCGGCACCACCCTGCTTGTCTTTGCCCATGATGGGCAGTAATGGCCCTCCGGTGTCCAGGCAGTGGGGGTTAGCGGCCATAGATTATTTTGATGCGTCTGGCCCTCTCCTCGGATCACAGCCACATGCCCCTCTTCACACCCACGTTGGGGGACCGCACCACGAGCCGGGCCTCACAGACTCCGGCTCACCCCAGACCACAAGCCACACTGAGCCTAGCTCGCCGCCTCTGCAGCACAAGATGGCCAGCCAAGCAGGCCCCCTAATGAGACCTGACTCACCGGACCTCCGATCCGCGGTCCCCCCCGCAGGATGCCTAGCACTGTTTGTATTTTATAAGGGTTCCTCTGTCCTGTAAGGCCACACCGGGCAAAACTCTCCCACCAGGCCTGGGGGGATCAGGGGGCCAGTAAATATTTCCAATTGCCTTGTGGATCTCCTGCCTCCACAACCACTGTATGGATCTTCGACAGTAGAGTGCTGCCGGGGCACCGATCTAGAATGTGTCCCGTCGGCCTACAGACCCAGCGCCGCCTCTTCACCCCCTGATCATTGCCTGCCAGCCAGGGGGCTCCCCCTTCCAACCACTTCCGCGACTACTACTGTGCTACGTCTTGTTTGGGCCCACGAGGCGCACAACCAAAGGTATAGGGGCCTGCTCACAAACGGCACCACAGCAGGGCAGGGGGGCAAAACGCATCGCTGCCGCACGACCGTCTTGGAAACCGGCCCGACCCCATCACAGCACCCTCCACCACAGCAATGTCCCACCGGGCTTAATTGCTGCTCATTGCGTCTGATCCAGTAATGAAGCGCCTCACCGCAGCCATGCAGTGGGGGGAGCTCCCGATGCAATGCTGCACTTGCAGCTGGACAGACCCAATCCTGCTACGGGCCCACCGTGTGCTTGATCCGTGAAAGACTGTGAAGCCCCCCCGTGCTGCGCCCGTTGCCCGTTGCTCCTGCTCACCTTCTGGGGCACGACAGTCCTCCCCCACTCTTTGGGCCTCACCCTGACATTCGGATATTGGTAGTGGAGGCCGCCGTATCAGGTGGGCCCAGATCTGCGCCTATTCTCAATCGACCGCGGCACTCGACGCACGGTCAATACCCAGCGCATCACGGCTCCAGATGGGCACTGGGGAGGTTGATTTGTTCCGTTCAAATCAGGATTAAAGCGGATTTGATGTTATAGTGGAGTGAACGAGTGGAGCCTCGTTAGAGTGCTTCCGCCATGTTGGCTGTCCTAGCCACAACCCCAAAAGTAATTTTAATTTATTTATTTATTGACAATTTTCTGTAGCACAGAGTAGTCTTATGGGTAGACAGAGCACGTTACAAAAGGCCATGATACTACATTAAGGGGCACATGCATCAATCAAAGGAATTGCGATTCCTTAATAGCAATTATTAAGGAATCGCTATTAAGGACTTGCAATTCCTTATGCATGTAGGAATCGCTAAATAAATTGCGATTCCTACACATTCCCTAATAGTGAATCACAAATTGCGATACCCTAACTGCATTAGCAAAATAGGTAATCGCAAAATTTGCGATGACCTATTTTGCAAATGGCTTTGGGGTTGATGCATACCAAAAGGCTATTTAACGGTCGCAAAGGGGCAGATTTTGTGAATCGGCCCCTTTGCAACCGCTAAAGAGGTTGATGCATGTGCCCCTTAGGTTGTGAAAAGAAGATTACCGGGTATAAAAGCAAAAATTGAGGAGGAATAAAGAGCACACATTCAAGTTCAGATTACAAGTAGCTAAAAAGTGTGTGCAATAAAGACTGTAAATTAGATGATAGATTCAGTATCTTGCTATGAAATATTCTGAAATAGATCCAATTTACTTTGTGACACTCTTTAACTGAGGTGTATAAAGCCATAGGAATAGGGTGGCCAACTAAATCAAATATATATTTAAAACTGGAGTCAAATCAATTAGGGATATTTGCAAAAAATGTTGTAATTATGCACTCACAGGTTTAGATCTACATGCAAGTGCAGGTTTATGATGTTTTGGAATTCCCAGCAATTCCCAGAAATTCAAACAAAAAAATGCACCAAGCAGAAAGCTGAGCCAAGAGTATTATACCTTGGATCACACAGTAGTACTCATATTCCCACATCTTCAGTGGGCATATAGACGCAGCGAGCTACACATTTGCGGCAGAGATTTGGCATGTGTAAATAATGTAAGCTTGGTCGTAAACTTAGGTTTATGACTACATTTACCTTGGTGAATCGAGCTAAATGTTTTTATTTGTCAGCCTTGCTTCCACATGTACATTTTACAATAGAAGACAGCAAACATTAAATAAATAAATATGCAGAGTGGTAATGAAATGTTCATTAGTTCACTCAAAATTTTCCATTGCAAGCATTACCAAGCCTTGGCAAATGCAATATACAGACTTCTGATCATGCCACACGACCGTCAATCTTGTTGGTTAGACTTATGCTTGTTGTAAAATGTTGTTAACCAGAATGCTGTGAATTGAGAGAGCTGTATGTAACATTTGTCTTTATAACAGGAAGAGAACAAGTAGTTAAGACAGATTTCTGCAGCCAATGTCTCATTCCACTGAGCTAATAGTATGTGACTAAGAAAAACAGGCTTCAGGAGTTTGTTGTTGAAAATCAAAAGTCTGCTAAGTTGGGCCAAAACAACTTGTTGTCCACGCTGCAAACCTTTTTTTGCCCTCCATGCAAATGACACAGAATGTAGTGAGCTCCCCACATGTAGGTGGGTATCTCATTATCTGGTAAGTGATCCTCTGTCAGGGCATCGGATGCTGCTGTCACATTCGCAGGCCTGGCAGGCTGGTGGGCCATCTATAAGTATCTTCAGACTGCTGACAGTGTTTTGATATCCTACTTCCTATCTCCCACTAGAACAGAACAATGATGATTGTTTTAGGTTTGATGTGTTTGGTACTTACCCAATTCACAGCTAACATATTGTAGTCTGTACTTAGCTCACGGAGCTTTATTTATTTCTGAAAAATATAAGACTAATTGCCTGATGTGATAGGAGCTTTCTCCCAGTGCACAGGAAATATTGAGATGGGAGTGGCCTCTACCTGGTGTATAGTTGCGTCTTTGCCCTGTGTGCCCAACTGGAGTACTTTGGATTTTTGGTCCCAGTCTCACACAAACCTAGCATGTGTGTGACGGCCTAGGACTGACTTTGACATTAGACAGGTGCTAGACTTTTCCTGGACATCAAGGGGCACACTAAGTGAGCATTCAGTAGGACTACTTTCTCAGCCATGGGTACATGTGTAAAACACGGTGATAAATGCAAACAGAACAATTGATGGACAGAATGTAGAACAATGTCATACATTCAACCCAGTACAGAGATCTGGGCCTAAATCCACCGTTTTTTGCTCCCCAAGCCATTCCAGTTTAAACCCAGCCATATGCAAATCAGTCTTGACCCTGCGCCCAATGAGACCAGTCCAGCCCGAACTGCCGGGCCAGGTCCTCCCTGGACTGGAACCAAGCATCCTAGGACTGGTTTTGGGGTTTCACCCCTCATCAGCCAGGATAGCTTGACTCCAGTGGCATGGAGAGCACGGGACCCATGTCTGGACATACCCATCCCACTCAGGGTGACAAATTTAAAAAGATCAATTGATGGACAGAATGCAGAACAATGCCATACATTCACTCCAGTAGAGAGATCTGGGCCTAAATCCATCGTTTCTTTGCTCCCCATGCCATTCTAGTTTGAACCCATCCATATGCAAATCAGTCTTGACCCTGCGCCAAATGTGAACAGTCCAGCCCGAACTGCCAGGCCAGGTTCTCTCTGGACTGGAACCAAGCATCCTAGCACCGGTTTCGGGGTTTCACCCCTCATCAGCCAGGATAGCTTGACTCCAGTGGCATGGAGAGCACGGGACCCACATGTGAGCATACCCGTCTCACTCAGGGGGACAAATGCAAAAAGAACAATTGATGGACAGAATGTAGAACAATGTCATATATTTACCCCAGTACAGAGATCAGGGCCTAAATCCATTGTTTATTTGCTCCCCATGCCATTCCAGTTTGAACCCAGCCATATGCAAATTAGTTTCGAGCCTGCGCCCAATGGAACAGTCCAGCCCGAACTGTCAGGCCAGGTCCTCCCTGGACTGGAACCAAGCATCCTAGGACCGGTTTCGGGGTTTCACCCCTCATCAGCCAGGATAGCTTGACTCCAGTGGCATGGAGAGCACGTTCCCACATCTGGGCATACCCGTCCCACTCAGGGTGACAAATGCAAAAAGAACAATTGATGGACAGAATGCAGAACAATGTCATACATTCACCCCAGTACAGAGATCTGGGCCTAACTCCATCTTTTTTTTGCTCCCAATGCCATTCCAGTTTGAACCCAGCCATATGCAAATCAGTTTTGACCCTGCGCCCAATGGGAACAGTCCAGCCTGAACTGCCAGGCCAGGTCCTCCCTGGACTGGAACCAAGCATCCTAGGACCGGTTTTGGGGTTTCACCCATCATCAGCCAGGAAAGCTTGACTCCTGAGCATTGGAAAGCACGGGACCCACGTCTGGGCATACCCGTCCCACTCAGGGTGACAAATGCAAAAAGAACAATTGATGGACAGAATGCAGAACAATGTCTTACATTCACCCCAGTACAGAGATCTGGGCCTAAATCCATTGTTTTTTGCTCCCTTTGCCATTCCAGTTGGATCCCAGCCATATGAAAATCAGTCTTGACCCTGCGCCCAATGGGAACAGTCCAGCCCGAACTGTCAAGCGAGGACCTCCTTGGACTGGAACCAAGCATCCTAGGACCGGTTTCGGGGTTTCACCCCTCATCAGCCAGGATAGCTTGACTCCAGTGGAATGTAGAGCACAGGACCCACGTATGGGCATACCCGTCCTACTCAGGGTGACAAATGCAAAAAGAACAATTGATGGACAGAATGCAGAACAATTTCATACATTCACCCCAGTAGAGATCTGGGCCTACATCCATCGTTTTTTTGCTCCCCATGCCATTCCAGTTTTAACCCAGCCATATGCAAATCAGTCTTGACCCTGTGTCAAATGGGAACAGTCCAGCCCGAACTGCCAGGCCAGGTCCTACCTGGACTGGAACATACCCGTCCCACTTAGGGTGACAAATGCAAAAAGAACAATTGATGGACAGAATGCAGATCAATGTCATACATTCACCGCAGTACAGAGATCTGGGCCTAAATCCATTGTTTTTTTGCTCCCCATGCTATTCCAGTTTGAACCCAGCCATATGAAAATCAGTCTTGACCCTGCGCCCAATGGGAACAGTCCAGCCCGAACTGCTAGGCAAGATCCTCCCTGGCCTGGAACCAAGCATCCTAGGACCGGTTTCGGGGTTTCACCCCTCATCAGCCAGGATAGCTTGACTCCAGTGGAATGGAGAGCACGGGACCCACGTCAGGGCATACCCGTCCCACTCAGGGGGACAAATGCAAAAAGAACAATTGATGGACAGAATGCAGAACAATGTCATATATTCACCCCAGTACAGAGATCAGGGCCTAAATCCATTGTTCATTTGCTCCCCATGCCATTCCAGTTTGAACCCAGCCATATGCAAATCAGTTTTGAGCCTGCGCCCAATGGGAACAGTCCAGCCCAAACTGCCAGGCCAGGTTCTCTCTGGACTGGAACCAAGCATCCTAGGACCGGTTTCGGGGCTTCACCCCTCATCAGCCTGGATAGCTTGACTCCAGTGGCATGGAGAGCACGGGACCCACGTCTGGGCATACCTGTCCCACTCAGGGTGACAAATGCAAAAAGAAAAATGTATGGACAGAATGCAGAACAATGTCATACATTCACCCAAGTACAGAGATCTGGGCCTAAATCCATCGTTTTTTTGCTCCCTATGCCATTCCAGTTTGAACCCAGCCATATGCAAATCAGTCTTGACCCTGCGCCTAATAGGAACAGTCCAGCCCGAACTGCCAGGCCAGGTCCTCCCTGGACTGGAACCAAGCATCCAAGGACCGGTTTCGGGGTTTCACCCCTCATCAGCCAGGATAGCTTGAGTCCAGTGGCATGGAGAGCAAGGGACCCACTTCTGCGCATACCCGTCCCACTCAGGGTGACAAATGCATAAAGAACAATTGATGGACAGAATGCAGAACGAAGTCATACATTCACCCAGGTACAGAGATCTGGGTCTAAATCCATTGTTTTTTTGCTCCTCATTCCATTCCAGTTTGAACCCAGCCATATGCAAATCAGTCTTGACCTTGCACCCAATGGGAACAGTCCAGCCCAAACTGCCAGGCCAGATCCTCCCTAGACTGGAACCAAGCATCCTAGGACCAGTTTTGGTGTTTCACCCCTCATCAGCCAGGATAGCTTGACTCCAGTGGCATGGAGAGCAGGGGACCCACGTCTGGGCATACCCGTCCCACTCAGGGTGACAAATGCAAAAAGAACAATTGATGGACAGAATGCAGAACAATGCCATACATTCACCCCTGTACATCGATATGGGCCTAAATCCATCATTTTTTTGCTCCCCATTCCATTCCAGTTTGAACCCAGCCATATGAAATCAGTCTTGACCCTGCGCCCAAAGGGAACAGTCTAGCCCGAAATGCTAGGCCAGATCCTCCCTGGACTGGAACCAAGGATCCTAGGACCGGTTTCGGGGTTTCGCCCCTCATCAGCCAGGATAGCTTGACTCCGGTGGCATGGATAGCACGGGACCCACGTCTGGGCATACCCGTCCCACTCAGGATGACAAATGATGACAGCATACCGTGCTTGGTAGTGGGCTATGTATGACCAGCCTTTTTACCTGTGTCACAGTAGCAGAAGCCAACTATCTCACTTGTGTATATTTCCACTGCTAACCATGGGCCCAATTCACAGAACTAACTTAAGACAAAATCCTAAACTTACTACCATTTTGGTATTCACAGAAGGCACTTACTCATTTTGGTATTCACAGAAGGCACTTACTTACTCATTTTGAGTAACTTACTCATTTTGTGTAACTTACTCACTTTGGTATTCACAGAAGGCACTTACTCATTGATGAGTAAGTCCCTTCTGTGAATACCAAAATGAGTAACTTACTCATTTTGAGTAACTTACTCATTTTGTGTAACTTACTCATTTTGGTATTCACAGAAGGCACTTACTCATTGATGAGTAAGGGCCTTCTGTGAATACCAAAATGTGTAAGTTACTCAAAATGAGTAAGTTACTCAAAATGAGTAAGTAAGTGCCTTCTGTGAATACCAAAATGGTAGTAAGTTTAGGATTTTGTCTTAAGTTAGTTCTGTGAATCGGGCCCCATGAAACTAAAAATCTAGCTCAGAGATAATGAGTGCATGAGGAATGCATGCCCTGTGCTAGAAATGTGTTATACACAGCATGAATCTATGAGTGAACCAGAGTGACAGAGGCCGGTGATTCTTTTTGGAATCCCATGAACTGTTTATGTGCACACAATGGAGTTGAGGTTGCTTTCCCCAAAATTGAAACACACTGCTTACATTCCTAAGCATATAGGAAGGGAAATCAGACACTGAAGTAGGGAACAATGAGACAGACTTCCCTTTTGAAATTCTATGAGGTTTTTTGAAATTGAAGGCTGTTAATTAGTCCTCTGGAAATTGCCATTTTGTGGTTGGGATAGGTGTAGGGTGAATCTGCAGTTCCTGTTGTGAGGATGTGAAGGGTCTTTTTGAAGAAGGGCAGCCCTTTGCCTCTCTTCCTAATTACTGTCATATGTGGCTGTGAATGCTAACACCTCTTTGTGCCTCTGTTGTGGATGCGTCAGCCTGGAGACAACTGTGCTAGGAAGAACATCCAGTTAAGACAAAGTCTGAACATGGGGAGGGAGCTGGCATGGCATACATGTTTTAGTTCAGGCCTGCACCAGGCCCTGGAATTCCTACTCATCCACCGGCATCCCTCATCAAGATACTTCAGAATGGTAGACGATAACATTCAGTGATGCCGGGTATGCTTTCCCAGACATCGCTCTGAATAATACTGCATGCTGAGAAGAGTGGTGAAGTGGGCAATGACCCACTGTGCCAATCCTTGATTCTCCACTCGAGGGGCTGGACTGGGGTCAATTTCTCCTGAAGGGAGGGGCGCTCTGACAAAATGAAAAACTATGCTGCTCGACTGGTGGGCCAGCAGATTATGAACCTCCTTCGATTGTAGAGGCCTTGGTTCCTGGGGTGGCCACATGCGGCCTTACTGTCTACGTAGCACTGATCTAAGCCATTAGAGCACCCATGGAATTCGTAGACTGTGTGGGTCTGTTGTCCACTGTGCCTTGTCCTTGCCCAGAACTTTTGTTGGGCCACTTGACAGAATGTTGAGACCTGTTGCCCAATCCCCTCATTCTTCTGATTTATAGGCAATCCCCCTAAAAAAAGCCTTCATAAAACAGAGGTGCAATTTGATGGAACACCTTTAACTAAATTTTAATGGCACAATCTTTGGCCCTACTTTCTTCACCCTTTCCCACTCCTGTGTAGGTGATCTTCCAGCATCTACTCTGCTTCATGACATAAGGAATTGTAGAAGCCATATTCCCAGTTACATAAAGCCCACACGCTGCCATTGAAACCCCAACTAAGTCTGCTATCTACACTTCTACGCTCAATTGTGACACACCTAACAGCTTGAGCTTTTTCCCTGGCTAGCTCCCCATCCTTATACCTACCTATGTGATCTTCTGGCATTACCAGTACCGTACTCCACTGGTTGCACTTATGCTCCTTGGGATTGAGCCTGCTACTTGTACTTTCCTCTCTGGGGTATGAAACGTAAAACTGGAAAACGAGCTGGCAATGAGGCACCCACAGTGACCTGCAACCCTCCCTGAGCTGCTTGTTGGTGCACTTCCAGTCTTGGATACCTCTTGCTCACACTGACTCCAATGCAACAGCTCCTTCTTAACATGGTGCAGGGCAAACAGGGTAGTCTGTCCCTGAAACATGCTCCATGAGTCACCAGAGCGCAACTGAATTTGAATGCAGATCCTCCACTGTCCAATAATACCCCATCAGACAAGCTGGACACTATATTGCTTGCCATAAATAACACCTGGAGCTCTCTAGAAGCAATAATTGCTGCAGTAGCAATAGATCTGAATTTAGTTAGAGAAGATCAGCGGAAGTTCGCAGAGAGCAACTCAGACCAAAACTACACTTCAAGCCCTTCATCCCCAGACACAGGGGGGCAGATTTACAAGGAAGTGCTGCAGCGCGGCAACGCAAGCTCTTTAGCTGCGCCACGCTCCGGCACTTCCAAAGCACAGGAATGCGACATATTTACAATAATATGTCGCATTCCTGTGCTCTCCCCTGCACTGGCGCACAAACTGCAGCCACGCGCTGGCACAGGCACCCTTGCACCATGGTGCAAGGATGCCTGCATCATGGGGAGATTGTTTTTGTGCAGGAAGGGGCACCTTCATGCACAAAAACAATCACTACAGGCATTTTCCTCTTTCAATGTGTGCTGTAGAATGCAGCACGCATTGAAAGAGGAAAAAATGAGGAGAAATGAAACCATTTCTCCTCGTTGCGCCTCGCTACGCCACCCCTAGAGTGGCGTAGCATACAGATGCATTTCCAGATTTACGATTCCTCATACATCTGGAAATGTGTCTTGTTCCATGGGTGTTGAGTGGGAACACCCACAGCAACACCCATGGAACGCCACTTTCACACAAAGTGCTACATGTAAAGGGGCCATATTTACAAGGACAGGAAAAGCCACGCAGGGTGGCTTTTCCTGTCCTTGTAAATATAGAGCAGTAACATGCGCTACCAGTACCTCACAAAAAGTGACACACTGGTGGAGCAGGGGGCTTGTAAATCTGCCCCAGGATAAGCAATAACAGCTGCGCAATCTCACTGATCGAGTGTGGTTCTTAGAAAGGTTAGTCGAAGAGTCAGAGAGCAGGCCTCGAAGGAGAAATATTAGAGTGGTGTGCTTACCTGGCACACTGAGGCCCATAACTGTCACACTTTTCCATTACAAGGATCAAGACGCAATAGTTCAAAGGCCAGGAAAGCGTGCTCCACAAGGTTAAAGACAAGAAAATGCTACTTTTCCCCAATACACTCTAGCCACCCAAAATCAACATGCCTCATATGCTAGGGTCATACAAAGGCGTTGCAAGATGGTCATTTAATATGTCTTATTGTTCCCACCTAACCTAACAATATTATCTGATCAAAAATCCTTCTTCATGGCGTAGCTTAGGAGCCAGAGGGAATGGCCGCCGCTCTGGGGAGCTCCGGGAGGGCGTAGAGCAACGGGACTCCTCCAGGCTCCCAACGCAGATGTGTAGATTCCGGGACCGCTTTTCCGTGCAGCGGAACCTCTTCTGCGTGGACTGTCAACACTGCGGAGACGCGGGGTGAGCGTGTAGAATGTTTTTTCGGCGTTAGGAAAGTCTGCGGCTCGTTGCTGAGTCGCGGCAGCCATTTTACGTATCTGCCGCTCCCCGCGCATTCCGCTCGGCATTGTGAAGGTGGTTTCGCCCTGAAGTATGTTCTACTGCGCTCAACGGACGATTTTCAGTGCTTTTGTCCTGTTTTTCACCTCCTCCTAATTCTTTTGGGCAATTAGTGTGTTTTTGCAAACTACAGACGAACTTTCATGTTTCCTCAGAGAGGATAAATGTTTTCCTGGACGCCATTTTAGTTTTCTTCTTTGAATCCATTTGCCAGTTCGTTTTTACCATGCCCACTTAAAGCAGTGCTGTTTCTTGTTCTTCATGGTCACTGCTCCTACATGGAAGTTATGTTTATCCTTCGCATGTGTTAATTGGCTTTATTAACTCTCCTCAGCATTATTTAGTACTCTCTTGGACGCCATTTCACAGTCCTGTTTACAACTGCCAGTTATTTTATTCACTTGTTTGAGACAATGGCTCGCTCCAACCGCAGTAATGCACAACAAATTAATGCCAACAGCACGTCGTTAGAAGACAGTAACCCTTTCAGTGTGTTGCAGGATAATATGGATGAAACACTTAGTGACTCTGTTGGAATAAAAGGCTCCTCTTCTAATATTACTCGCCCAAGCTCTAAACCTAACTCTAAAATACCTTCCACATCAGGAAAGCGAGTGAAGACAAATCCTCCTTCTCCCACAAACTCTTCCTCCTCCATCTCTATGGAGCTCTTACTTGAAGAAATACGCTCGCTCAAACCATACATGGCCGAAACAAATGCACGTCTTCAATCAAAGCCTTGAAGATAACTGGTCTCATACCGAGCAACAAGTAGCGGATCTTGAGAGAAGAGTGACCTCAGTGCAGGTGGTCTCAGACCAGGTTCCGGGAATGCATAAAGAAATACAGTATCTTAAACAACAGGTTGAAAATTTGGAAAACCGCAACAGGCGCAACAACCTACGTATTTACGGCCTTGCGGAAGGTCTCGAAGGTCCTGATCCTATATCCTTCTTTCAAACCTTTCTGCCAACACTTCTTGGTCTTCCAAGTTCTCCTTCATTAAATATTCAGCAGGCTCATCATTTAGGTCAACTCTCTCGCTCTTCCACCTTCTCATCAACGTCAACGAAACCTAGAGGTGTTATCCTTTATTTCCTAGAGTACACAGATCTGGTCAAAGTTATCCAAGCTGCCAAACAGAAGGGGAAACTTACCTGGAACGGTTCCAATCTCTTTCTAGCGCAAGACTACGCCAAAGCTACCGCAGATCGTCGTAAACAGTTTTTGGACATGAGACCTGCTCTTCGTTCCCTGAATGCACAATATGGATTGTTTCATCCTTGTCTCTTCAAAGTAACTTATAATAATAAAACGACGAATTATGAAGATCCTGCGCTTCTTCAACAATTTCTGAACACCTGCAGAGATGACTCCATGGACATTCCCCGTTTATAACTGTCTTGAATGTCCCATTAATATGTGCAGTTAATTGTATTTATCCACCTTCCCTATTGTATTTGGTTATGTTCTGAGGCACCCTCCTAATGTTTTCCTTTTCTTTTTATCAGGTGCAGTCTTGTGATCCTTTGTTTTATGACTTCTCCGTCGTATGCCTGGGGGCTGTTCCCCCCTTGCTGCACCCTCTTGGAGTCCTCCGTCCGGTGTGCTACCTCCCTAATGTGGTTCCTCCATCCCCATTCTCATTGTCTCTGTGTGGTATGTCTTTCTGACATTTTTATGCATCATCAATTGTTGTTTGATTTGTCTTGTACCCCTGTTCAGTGTTTTCTTCCTTCATATCCTTTTTTCTTTCCTTCTCTTCTCTTTTCCTTTCTTTTCTTTCCTTTCTTTCCTTCATTACCTTTCCCCTTTTTCTTTTTCTTTTTGGAAATATTTCTTTCACTTCTCCTTCTCTTCTCTTTTCAATCTGGAGTTTCTTCTATCTCATTCCCTATAGTTCTATTTTCTATCTTTCTTCCAGTAATGAATTTAGTTTTCTTATTCTCTGCATAATAATTGTTCATGTTCAATTTATCTGGTTACAGTTTCGTTCTCCTTTCTATCATTTTTTCAGGTATAAACTTAATGTATTTATTGTATGCATAATAATTGTTCATATTAACTTTGATTGGTTACATTTAGAGTAGTTACATGGAATGTTAAGGGATTGAACAACCCCATAAAAAGACAACGGGTATTATCCCATTTAGCTAAAATACATACCGACATAGCACTAATTCAAGAGACACATTAATCTGATACTGAAGCCTCTAAATTGAAACGATGTTGGGTTGGTAATGTTTTCTCTTCTCAAGCCTTAGGTAAGAAAAATGGAGTCGCTATTCTATGCCATAAAAAGTACCAGGTATCAGTCACCCATCAAGAATGTGATTTGGAAAATCATTGGACTATAGTCAAACTTCTCTTAAATCAAATACCTTTGGTCCTTTTTAACATTTATGCCCCAGTTACTGTTGATAATGTTTTCTGGACTCAAATCTCTGAGAAGCTCCTTTTGTTTGACGATGAATATATTATTTTTGGTGGCGATTGTAATCAGGTTTTTGACCCCATATTGGATAGGCGTTCTTCAGTTAGATTTTCTAATACTAAGATGCATTCCCAATTTACTTCTGCCATAAGACGTAAATCCTTAGTTGACATTTGGAGACTTTGTAATCCTGATACTCGAGAATATAGTTTTTACTCCCCTCCCATCACTCACAATCTCGAATAGATTATCTCTTCTTTAGTAAATCCTTGTCTCAACAGGTTTCCCATTCCGAAATTGGATCTATCCTAATTTCAGATCATGCTCCAGTTTCTGTTGATTTTGATTTGTTACCCTTTACTCCTCATTCACGTAGATGGCGTTTCAATAATTCCTTACTATCTGATCCTAATTTCTCAAGCCAATTCACCTCCTTTATCTCCGAAATCTTTTCCATCAATTGTACTCCGGATTCTACTCCTGTTATGATCTGGGACTCCTTTAAAGCTGCGGCCAGGGGCTTTATCATAAATTTTGTTTCCCAGAAGAAGAAATTCTTTGAAGCTAAAAATACTCAATTACTTGCTGAGATCAAACAACTGGAGTATACTTATTATCACTCTAATTCTGAATCTTCATTAAAAAAACTAATTGACGCAAAATTCAAGTTTAATAAATCTTCCACTGAAGCCGCTTCTTCATATCTTTTAAAAAGCAGTGCTCGTTATTATGGAGGTCAAAATAAAATGGGGAAATTATTAGCAAATTACTTGAAAATACGACGCGATCGGACTAAGATTGAGTCTATACGGAATTCTGCTGGTTTTTCCTTATTCAAAGATAATGACATTTTAAACGAGTTTGTTTCTTTTATAAATCTCTATACACTGCCGAGCATCAACCAACTTCAACCAATCTCTCTACTTATTTTCAATCTATTGATCAACCCCCACGTCATGATACTGATTTTGCATCTTTAGAAATGGATATCACGCTCTCTGAAATTACTCATGCAGTTTCTCTTTTAAAAAGGGGGAAAGCTCCTGGTCCAGATGGATTCACTATTGAATTTTATGCGCATTTTGCTAACCTCCTTCTCCCACGTCTTCTTTTACTTTTTAACTCATTTACTACAGCAGGCGCCTCTTCTGGTACCTTTCAGGAAGCCATGATCTGTTTAATACCTAAAGATAACAAGGACCCTTCACTTTGCAAAAACTACCGCCCAATCTCCTTAGTCAACCTTGACTATAAGATATTTGCAAAACGTCTTGCTCTTCGTATTGATCCCATTTTACCTAATCTTATCGGCTCCGAACAATCGGGTTTTGTAAAAGGTCGTCTATCATCTGATAATTCCAGAGTCTTTTTTAATATCCTTAGTAAAGCTTCCTCTCTTGACTATCCTATTGCAGCTATAACGTTGGACACTTAGAAAGCATTCAATAGAATTGGATGGGATTTCATGTTTCAGGCGCTAAAATGGATAGGGTTCCCTCCTAAATAAATATCTCTTATATCGTCATTGTATTCAGGTCCTAAAGCTTCTATTTTTGTTAATGGGAAAACCTCAGATTATTTTCCGCTTCTTAGGGGAGTACGTCAAGGATGTCCCCTCTCTCCTCTTTTATTTATAATAGCATTAGAACCCTTTTTAACTAAAATTAGACAGGATGCTCAAATTACTGGTTTTCGTCTTGATACCTCCCATGTTAAGATGTCTGTTTATGCAGACGATATTCTTTTATATTGCTCCAATCCTTCTACGTCCATTCCTGCCTTTATGAAACAGGTTGATATATTTTCTCAATTATCCGGTTATCATCTCAACTCAGACAAGTGTGAAGTTTTCCCCCTCAACGTACTTTGCCTTAAGCAAGACTTCATTTCTACTGGCTTTTCTTGGAAAACTTCCAAGATAAAATATCTAGGCCTGTGGTTTTCTTCTAATATTCCTGAAACACTAAAATTAAACTTTGCCCATATATCCAAAACTTTATCCGACTCTATTGATCGCTGGCACCCGCTTTTTCTCTCTTGGTGGGGACGGCTAGATTCCATTAAGATGATGCTTTCTCCTCTAGTTCTATATATTATTTCCATGATTCCTGTACATATTCCTGACTTTTACTTTAGGAAAATAGATTCTCTTTTAACAAAGTTTCTTTGGAAAAATAAACCTCCCCGAATAGCTTTATCCACTCTGAAGGCGGACAAGACTTCTGGTGGACTTAAATTCCCTGATTTAAAAAAATATCACTATACTTTCTCTTTAAAACAATCTTCCCGTTGGCTTTCTCTCGATCAGTATGTATACCCTCCAGTCTGGTTAACTATAGAAAACTATTTTATATCTCCCTTCAGTTTTAAGGAATCTTTAGCCTTTACTAACAATATTTCTTCCTTTCGAACTCCAATCATCTCTCACACTCGTAAAATCCTTGCACCATTATTACCCTCCTCCTTTCCTTCATGTTCTTCATTAGATAAACAACCCATTTGGCACAATAATCTTTTACGCATCAAGAAACGCACTATTTATTGGAAATCCTGGAGAGTTAAGGGACTATTTTGGATTTCACAATTATTACTTAATAATATTCCTTTATCTTTTTCGGATCTTCAAACACAATTTTCTCTTCCATCTACCTGTAAGACCCAATATGATCTTTTATATCCCTCCCTCTCCCATTACCTTGATACTCTACCACCAACGACTTCTCCTTCCTCCAAGTGCTCCATGCTATTTCCCTTAATATCTACTTCCTCCTCAGCTTCATCACTTTATAAATGCTTATCTATTTCTTCTGATAGAAACAAAACGAAAAGTGAACTGGCTTGGGAAAAGGATCTTACGGAATATTGGACAACCCCCTTTTGGGATAAGCTGTGGCTCAAAATCCACAAGACTTCCAGAGCTGCTAATACTTCTCAAACCCTTTATTTTGTTTACCAACAACTTTTATTTACTCCTGCAAAATTAGCCTCCTTTTCTGCTAACTCTACTTCTACTTGTTGGTCCTGTTCTTGCACTAATGCTGATTTTAAACACATGCTTTTTGATTGTACCCCCATACAACATTTTTGGCAATTAGTTTGGTCCCAGATTAATAGAATTTTTAGTACAAAAATTCCTTTCTCCCCTTCCAACGTTTTTCTAGGCTCTTTATCACCTAACTGGCCCCAATCTCCTGCTAATTTTAAAATAGTAGATTTGTTATTGGCAATTGCTCTTCACTTAATAACTTCTAATTGGAAACAAGCAGATAAAGTCACGTTTAGAGCTTGGTGGAATGCAGTTTGTTTTCATCATAGACTTGATACCAGTTACATTTCCCCCATTTCTCTGTCCTTTAAAAGGGATTTTTTGTGGCTCCCTATATCCACATACTTAACATACATTGCCTCACATAATAACCCATCAGTCCATACTTCAGATGAGGTTCGGAAACCTCCTTGATATGCTTGTTGTCTTTTCTTTCTTTATGTTCACATTAATAATCCCTTAGATGCTTTTTTCCTTATTACAATAGTTGTTTTATATCTCTCAAATTGTTTTTTATGCATACAGATATTTATTCCATGTGCTATTTCTCCTTCCAGATTATAATAGTGTTATGATTATAATAGTATATTTATTTTCCCTCTCCCTTGTCCCCCCCGTCTTTTCTTCTCCCTTCCTCCACTTTTTCCCTTCCCACTTCCTCATAGAATGTTTTTTGATAAATTATTTTCTATATGTATTGTACTTTAAGGTACATGTTGTTCTTTCTTGTATTTTATTGATCTTTGATGAATAAACATAAACTTAAAAAAAAAAAATCCTTCTTCATCTCAACCCAAGAGGAAATCTGGGACTGGAGTGATAAATTTGACTGAACAGACCATTCACCTTTCCAAGGCAAATTGGAGCAGTAGAAGAAAAGCAATACGTGATGGAAAAATGGGATCTCTAGATGTTAGCCAGTTGAGTTGTGCTTCAGCTCCTATTCAAAAGCATTCTAAGGAATCTAAAGCCAGCACTGCCTGTGGTAGCAACCTTCAAGCCTAAATCTTTCCCTATGGATCAGGTTTGTGGGACTGCGATAAAGATGTGGAAAGAACTGTAGGATAAGCAGGTTTATATGCTTAAGGTTTAGGGCCAGAAGTAACTACAATACATTTAATAAAATTGGTTTCAATTTATGCACCGAATTTTACCGAATGCATTGGTATTTTGCGAAATGACCCATCTACTCATAGGTTGATTCACAAAATACCATAACGCAGCAGGGCACAATTTTGACCTACCTCATCAAATATTAGTGAGTTAGGTCGCACATTTTGACACACCAAAATTCTATGCCTTCACAGGGTTGATGTTTGCCCATGTGAAACAACACACCATAGTTGTGCTCTGACATGGAGTAAAATATTTCAGTACTCTACCACAGAATCGTGTATCTTGAAAAAGTGGAAAGAGCAAGACGCCAAAATACTGTGGCAGTGCCAAATAAGCAGTTTTGTCATGCTTTCAAAATAGGGTTGTCAGTGAGACACAGTGAGTCCAATTAAGCAAAGATTTGTTAATTGTAGGGTGAGGACTGGACCAACGATGTCCTGCTGACATGAAGTGGTCAGACAACCCTCTCCCTAACATTACAAAGTAGAGGCAAGGTCCTCACTGTGCTGCTGTGCAGATCCCTTGCAGCATGGAGCACACGATCAGCGGCATTCTGAACTAACTGCTTCAATTACACTGTAGTAAGTTTTAATTCCTGCAAATGTCAGGTTGCATGTATCAGCTTACCCACATTGCCACTTACCAATTCATTGCGCCTTTTCGCTCCTAAGTGAGTTGCAATACACGCAAACAATTAGTTGATGCAGTGCTGTAAAGTATTACCTATAATTGCAGCTGCATTATCTATTTCTTCATTTACGATCAGATCTGGTACCAGTGGTCACTTTATAATTATTGTTTAATTTTGCTATATATTAAAGAATATGATTTAAGTACATATTTGGTTAATTTTCTCTAATTTGCTAATGTGTTTGATTTTTTAGAACACTAATGAGTGATTTTAAAGGTTGGTAAGTACTATATTTTGATAGCATACTTTTAACAAAAACCTTCAGCTCTCAAAAGCTGTGACTGAATGACCAGGAGCTGACTGAAGGCCAACTAATGGTACAACAGTACTGTGTTCAATGAGCATGCCACGGACACCCAAAAATGTGGGAAGCAGAAGGACAAAAAGCATTGGCAAAGCCAATAGGTCTGGCCTTTCAGGCTAGTGCAATGGTTACTATTTATTATTTTTTATTGCAATCATAGGCCACAGAAGAAATAGTAAAAGGAAACGTGCATCAATTTAGAATAGTTATTACAAAAAGAATGTTAAAATTGAAAACGTTCATTAATGTGGCAGTTTTACTAGTGACATTGTTTAATTAACTAATTATATAATTCTTATTATTATTTATAGTAGTAGTAATAGTAGTAGAGTAGTAGTAGTAGTACTAGTAGCAGTAGTAGCAGTAGTAGTAGTAGTAGTAACAATGAAGTACATAATAATAAATCACCACCTAACCAACCATCCAAATTCAAGGCTTCTACAAGTGACAACGTCACTTAACACATTATAACGGTATTTTAAAAAGTAGATGGAAAAAAAATCAGAATTTACTAAAAGAACACACTTTGACCAATATATGTCCCTAAGAGAAAAGGAGTATTTTTCACTGTATGCAAACAATGTCAAAGGCTTTGTGAAGTCACTCAAAGTGAAGGGAGTCAATGGACAAAGCAAGCTAACCCATTGCCCCATGCTGTAAGGTGTAGTGGGTGGAAGCAAAATGTGAATGACAATGTTAAAGACCAATGAATGAACCCTGCTAACTAAACACCACTCAATATTTGTATATATTTTGGAAAAACAATTGTCTGGCATGACAGATAAAGGTGTCTCAAAGGCCGGAACTAATAAATGTAGCCAAATAGTAAATGGTATTTAGAACTACTATACTGATCCTCATGAATCTCATGTTATGATTGCCTTTCACTGGGAAACATCTCTACTAATAGTCACAAGAATTTTCAATGTGATTTTAACTTATTGCACAAACGTATCCTCTTGTATCCTGGTTATGGTTAAATACTTTACTTTAAAACAAATATACAGAACGAAATGTCATAGCATGAACTTGTATGCAGATTTTCTGTGTGTAGTATGTTATTTGCTACGATTTTTGATGGCAGACCGGGGCTCATAACCCACTTGCGAATTCACCTGTCATGATCCTGCCCCCAAAATTAACAATGTTAATAACTAGCGTGTGTGTGTATGGGCATGTATAACCCACGCTGTGAGAACCAGATCAGTCCTCATAGTGTGGGTAAACCCTAACATAACCAGAAAAACACTATCTTTGTGAGGACCGTGCCTTAGGAGGACTGGTCCTCGTAGTGTGTTTAGGTACTTTTGAGTGAGTGTATCAAAAAAGTGAAAGTGCAGTTATTTTTGCCTTGGTCCGTATTATAACCTTCCCTACTAGAATAGTAAATTCACACTTCATTATGGTCAATGGCCTGTCCTCGTAATATTAGGTATGCTTTGTTGTGTGTGTGTGTTCGAGCGTTTGCCTTTTTTGGACAAAGAAAAGGTCATGTTTAATTATAGACCAAAAAATATTTGTAAAATTGTAGGGAAAGTATAAGTGTTCTTCAATTTCTTGGAGAAAACAGTAGCTTAACAAAGTGTGTCAGTTTGAGAGATGCCATGGCCACCTGTACAAGCAAATACTGACACCCTGATTAAATAGTTTACTGTACACATGAATGAGAAAAGTCTGCAGAAAGGCAGCAACAGATGTAGTTTTGAATTTCAACTTTAGAAATCTCCCCAATAGCCCCAATCAGATAAAGAGCACAGTAATTATGCACCATGGCTGTTCATTAAAACAGGTAATTTTAGATAGAATCTTTATTCTGTGTGGCATTCAATTCTTTCAGTAATTGTTATGCTGTCCAAACACATGTGGATTTCTGATTTGGCAGATGCAAAGCTCAGTCTCCTATTACCAAAGTTCTAAGCAGGGAAAAGATAGACACAAACAGGCATTCACATATAGTGAGGTTTGAAGTCCTTCCAACTGAACTTTTGTGAGTTCCAGCATCAATCCTATTAATTACTGAATAAGGCTCAGAGCACGTATAAGATGCATTTTTATGTGTTAAAATGTCAATAACAACTACAATGGAATGGGGGCTCTTATGAAAAGAAGGCAACCAAAGCATGTGGTAATGGGAGCTTATACTTGTAAAAAATAAATGAACATGCCTTTAAAGTACTGGATGAATAAATTTTCTAAAGCATACCTACCGGAGGCTGATACCTAAAAAACGTTTAATCACTGCAGACGTCATCTTTTGACATTTGAATTCAGGTTAATGTGTAACTTAAATGCCAACAACACTGGGAGCTATCGCGTGCATAATGGTGGGCATGCGAACTGCAGGATGCGCTCAACATACATCAAAAAGCTCTAAACAAAAAGGCAGGCACCCAGTCTGTGTGTTTTTTAGTACACAGAAATGTACAAAACAGTTTTTCCTAATGTGTGGAATGTATATAACAAACATCTACGTATCAGCTACACACTGTTAATACTATTATTAATTATCATTAATAGTTAAAAAAAAAAAAAAATGAAGGAAGGAAGGGGACATTCTCCCAATGTACTGTGGTTGTGTTGTTGCTTTCAAAACTTGGGAGTTTATTGGAAAAAAAATGGTTGGATGCTTCTTCATTATTAGACGCCTTCCCTTAGTAACTGGGGCAGTAAACAGGGTTTGCTTGGTGGTGCTATGAGCCTAAAAAGTGCTGCCATTGTGTCCAAATGAGGTCAGTGCTGACAACACTTCGAGGTGACTGGGGGCTGGATCACAAAATATTTTTGATTATCACAATTTCATGTCCTTGATAGTAAGTTACACGAGTGTTCAATCCACACACCTTTTACCCCCATATTATTAAAAAGGGATTCTGGAGGAGGGAATGTGTGACAAGAACTTTTGCGCATATTTGTTTTGTGCCATTTTGTTGTAATGATGTTGTGTTCTGTTTTTGTGCTGTTCAGGTATTTGTGCTGCATTATTGCATTATGATTGTGTTGGATTGTACTGCAGTTTTTGAGATGCATTCACTTTCCACTATTTTCTTTTCATGAGCGCTGTTGTTTAAATTTTGTTATGTTGCATTGTGTGTCTGTTGCCCTGTTATGCTCTGTTCACTTTAAATATGCCAATAAATGCTGCTACACATTGTGCCAAAAGCATCATATGCCTTGACATTTTCTAAGGCAGGCAGTCATTTACCACTGTCTAAGATGGAAAAACAGCACTGCTGCAGCTCTTCAACTACTTGAGACACCAGTCATCCCAAAACTGTGGCAGAGACGGTATCTTATTTCTTCCATTCACTGGATCTGTTCTATACCCCCACTAATGCCCACTGACTCACAGCTTATGGCTAGTGTTGTAAGTGGAGCAGGGCAGGGAAGAGTGAGAATTATCGTCTCCTTGAGAATGCAATGATCTCAATTAGCACTGACAACTGAAAATAAAAGTGACAATTTCTTTCTATAAATTTTTAGGTGAAATTATATCATTTGTAGATCACATATAATATTGCCTCTAGGGGCTATGTTCAATTTTTATTTATGTAGTGGTGATACTCAATGATTTTATAAATTGTTTAGGACATGTATTATGTTGTTTTAGAGTCAGTTGCACAAATCTTAATATGTAGTACTGTAGGTTCAAGTGTTATGGTGAATAACTATAAGAGACTGCGATTAATTGCCTGTTTTTATTATATAGAAAACTGTCCTGAAGAAGGTGATTTATTATCAACTCACCGAAACGCAGCGTCGACCTTTCTGTTTTCTTGTGATGTATATTAGTGCAATATTGTATTATATTATGAAATGTTTTTAATTTTATTTGTGTTTTTTATGGAATAAATCTCATATGTCCCATTCAGCTTGTTATTCATTTTTTATGTGCTACTGTCCTTTTTGATGTGTACATTGTGATTATTAGTCACATCATTGTGTAATGCCCATGATCCATACTAGTGTATAGAGTGAATAGGGACCCTTGTGTTTTTTTGTTAGCTTTGGAGAGCAGCCTTCAGGCTTAGTCCAGAAGGAGTGTAAAGCAGCTTGTTTTACCAGAACACAATCTTATTGGTATAGATTAAGTGAAAAAGAACCGCACAGTGTATTTATAAAAATATGTATTTATTATAAGACACTCACCAACACATTTAGATATCTCCTAGCCGGAGATATACACAAAATACTTTGTGTTAGAAATGGGGGTCTCTAGTTGGCAGAGGTAGGTACCTTTGTCCAAGTAGTGACCCTTCTTCCTAGTCAGGGTAAGGGGGATACACTTCTAAAATAACCCCTGCTTACCCCCTTGGTAGCTTGGCACGAGCAGACAGGCTTATCTCAGAGGCCGTGTGTAAAGCATTTGTGAGCACATACAGTAATACAGTGAAAACACTACAAATGGGCACCACACCAGTTTAGTAAAATAAGAAATGTTTATCTAAAACAAACAAGGCCAAACACAAAAATCCACAATACAGTAATCAAAATATGACTTTCAAAAGGTAGAAACAGTTTTGTCCATAGAAAACTATGGATGCAACACTTTCAACACAAAGTACCTTGGATGCGTCACAGTCACAAACAAAAACAAAAACAGCCACTGGGAAGGTGATGCATCGGTTCCTTATGCCCAGGGAAGGTGATGCGTTGGTTCCTTACTTCATGGGAGGTGATGCGTTGGTTCCTTACTGCCACGCAGGGGAGGTGATGAGTCGGTTTCTTACTGTGCGGGGAGGTGATGTGTCAGTTTCTTACTGCGGCCCTGGTATTCTTGTAGACTTGGTGCCCCTGTGTGATGTGTTGCGCACCGGAGGTGAGGCGCCGCTTTGTGTGCCTTCGCGTCATCCGGCGTTAGTGCTGGGGGCTGCTCTGCGAGGCTTCATGGCCCGGAGTGGGACTCGGCGTGGCTGCGTGATGCCCGGCATCGGTTCCGAGAGGCATTGCATGGTTTCGCGATGCTTCGCGCCGGTTCTTGCAGAGAGTAGCTGCAAAACCCACTTCTGAGGCCTTTTGACTGCAGGAGGCACCTCAGGCAAGGGTAGGACTCACAGATGGCAGAGTCCAGCAGCACCAGCAGAGTTGCAGGAAGTCTTTTGTGTCCCCGGACTTCTTAACAAGAGGCAAGCTCTATTTCATGCCATTGGAGATCTTCTTCAAGCAGGGGATACAGCACACAGCAAAGTCCTTCTCCTTTCCTTGGCAGAAAAAGCCACTGCAGGCCAACCCCAGACAGCAAACAGCACAGGGGCAGTATTCCTCCTCAGTTTCTCCAGCTCTTCTCCAGCTCTTGATTCCCAGAAATGAAGTCTGGGGTCTGGGCCCCTCCTTTTATACACCAAATATTGTTTGGTCTCTGAAGGCAGAGAGTGTCTGTACCCCGCCAAAACCAGTTCTGTCCCCACTGGTGCAGCTTCCTCGCAGGAGGTGGAGACAGCATTGTTGAACGCAGACCAGGCCCATTCAGGTGAAAGGAAATCTCCTCCCCTACTCTAAATGCTGCCCAGGTCTATTCAGCCCAGCCCTGACTCAACAGACCTCTGGAGGCACTGCCCCTCAACAGCCCCTGTCATCCAAAAGCCAGACATGCAATACACAAACATAGCAGAGGCACACTGGATGGTTAGGCAAGAAAATACCTACTTTCTAAAAGTGGTATTTTGAAACACAGAATGTAAAAATCACCCTCACTAAAAGATGCACTTTAACATTCTGAGTTCAGGCATACTAAACTTTATTTTCCTACCTTGTTCCCAGGGCCAGTTATGTTTATAAGATGTTATAAACAAACTCCCCATTCTGTCCTATGGGAACAGGTAGCCTTGCAATAGTGAAAAACGAAATTGGCAGTAATTCACTATCAGGACATGCCACACACATCAGGCATGTCCTACCTTTCATATACACTGCAACCTGCCCAGAGGGGTACCTTAGGCTTACCTTAGGGATGTATGACATGTAAGAAAAGGGAAGGGTAGGGCCTGGCAAGTGGGTGCACTTGCCAAGTGGACATGGCAGTACCAGACTGCACATAGGCTCTGCAATGGCAGGCCAGGGTTACATTTATAGGCTGCTTCCATAGGTGGCACAATCAGTGCTGCAAGCCCCCACCAGCATTTGATTTACAGGCCCCGGGCACACACTGTGCACTGTACTAGGGACTGACTAGTAAATCAAATAGCCAATCATGGAAACACCAATTCATAACAGTAATTTACAAAGGGAGCACTTGCACTTTGGCACTGAACAGCAGTGTCAAAGTGTCCAAACCATCAAGACCAGCAAAACTGAGTCTGACATATAGCAAAAACACAGGAGATAAAGGAAAAAAAATGCAGGGGAGACCCAGACCAATGGTGCCAGGTCTAACACGTGTCCCCTCCAGCTGAAATCTGGGGAGAACTACCCACCCTCTTGGGAGTTCTCTACACTAAGGTGGAAAAATCTGGACAGACCATCAGCATTGGCGTGTTCTGTACGAGGGCGGTGTTCCACCGTGAAGTCCATCCCCTGTAGGGAAATGGACCACCTCAACAGCTTTGGATTCTCAGCACTCATTTGCATCAGCCATCTGAGGGGCTTGTGGTTGGTCTGAACCCGGAAGCGAGTCCCAAACAAGTAGGGCCTCAGCTTCTTCAGCGCCCAGACCACAGCAAATGCCTCACGCTCAATTGTACTCCACCTCTGTTCCTGTGGAAGTAACCTCCTACTAATGAAGGCTACAGGTTGGTCTAGACCCTCTTCATTTAGCTGTGAGAACACAGCCCCCACACCATGCTCTGAAGCATCTGTCTGCACAATGAACTCTTCTGAGAAGTTGGGTGCCTTAAGAACAGGAGCCATGCACATGGCAGATTTCAGGGCATCAAAAGCTTTCTGGCAAGCATCAGTCCAGGTCACCTTCTTGGGCTGCTTCATGGAAGTCAGCTCTGTCAAGGGGGCAACAATGGTGCCATACCCCTTTACAAATCTCCTGTAATACCCTGTGAGTCCAAAAAAGGCTCTCACCTCTGTCTGGGTCTTGGGGGGTTCCCAAGCCAGAATGGTATCAATCTTGGGCTGTAGGGGCGCCACCTGGCCGCTCCCTACCTGGAGTCCCAAGTACACCACAGAACCCTGCCCGATCTGGCACTTACTCGCCTTGATTGTGAGGCCTGCCCTCTGCAGAGCCTTCAACACTTCCCAGAGGTGGTGCAGATGTTCCTCCCAAGTGGTACTGAACACAGCAATGTCATCCAGGTAGGCGGCACTTAAATTGTCCAGTCCAACCAACACCTGGTTGACCAACCTCTGAAAGGTGGCAGGGGCATTCTTCAACCCAAAGGGCATCACCCGGTATTGGTAGTGCCCCTCTGGTGTTGAGAATGCTGACCTCTCCTTTGCCCCATCAGTTAAGGCAATCTGGCAGTACCTAGACGTCAAGTCAAACATACTGAGGTACCGGGTAGCTCCCAACCGATCAATGAGCTCATCAGCTCTGGGGATGGGGTGCGCATCAGTCCTGGTGACCGAATTGAGCCCTCGGTAGTCCACACAGAAGCAGAGTTCTGTTGTGGCACCGGGTGCAGCAGCCTTTGGGACCAAGACCACTGGGCTGGCCCAAGGACTGTTGAGGGCTCAATCACCCCTAGCGTTAACATCTTGGAGACCTCCTCCTTGATGCAAGCCTTGACCCTGTCAGTCACTCTGTAAATTTTGTGTTATACAGGAGGACTGTCCCCGGTGTCCACATCATGGACACACCACTGAGTGACACCAGGGGTCAGGGAAAACAGAGGAGCAAACTGTCCCAACAGTTGGCGACAGTCACTCAGCTGTTCAGGGGTCAGGGCGGGGGAGAGTGATACACCATCCACTGACCCATCGTGCTCCTTGGCAGACAGGAGGTCAGGAAGAGGCTCAGTCTCCTCTTCCATTCCAGCATCTGTTGCTAGGAGCATGCCCACTTCGGACTCCTCCTAGTGGGGCTTCAGGCGGTTCATGTGCAGGACCCGCAAAGGGTTCCCAGGAGACTGCAAGTCCACCAAGTAGGTGCCGTAACTCTTGCGCTCCACCACCTCAAACGGTCCAGTCCACTTATCCTGATGAGCACAAGGCTCCACAGGGGCCATGACCCATACTTTTTGTCCAGATTGAAACTCGATCAGAGTGGCATTCTGATCATACCACCATTTCATCTCCTCCTGGCTGGCTTCCAGATTCACCTGAGCAAGTTGTCTGAAGCGCTTAGTCTGGTTTCTGAAGGCCAGCATGTAGCTATATACATCCTGGGGAGGATTACTGGGAGCTTTCTCCCAGCCTTCTTTCACCAGACTCAGAGGTCCTCTTACAGGATAGCCGTACAGCAGCTCAAAGGGACTGAACCCTAAGGACTTCTGGGGCACCTCTCTGTAAGCAAACAAAAGGCATGGTAAGAGGACGTCCCACTTAAGCCTCATGGGTTCACCAAGACCCATAATCATGCCCTTCAGGGTCCGGTTGAATCTCTCAACCAGCCCATTACCTTGGGGGTGGTAAGGAGTGGTGAACCTGTATTTAACACCGCACTTCTGCCACAGGGATTCATATACTTCGATATGAAGTTGGTACCACGGTCGGGCACCACCTCTCTGGGGAACCCCACACAGGAGAAAATCCCCATCAATGCACGACCCACCACGGGGGCCGTCACAGTCCAGAGAGGGATGGCTTCCGGGTACCGGGTGGCATGGTCCACCAAGACCAGGATGAACCTGTTGCCCATGGCTGTCTTTGGATCCAGAGGCCCCACAATGTCAATACCCACCATCTCAAAGGGGTTGCTGACCACAGGGAAAGGTTGGAGAGGAGCCTTACACTTCCTCCCACTCTTACCACTTGCCTGGCAAGTCTGGCAAGACCTACAGTCAGTATCAGAACTCTCTCGCGTTTGGGGCCAGTAAAAGTGGGTGACAAGCCTTTCAAAGGTCTTGTCTTGCCCCAAATGTCCTGCCAAAGGCACATCATGAGACAGAACCAGTAGGAATGCTCTGAAGCTCTGGCGTACCACCAGCACACGGGCTGACCCAGGCTCAGCAACCTTAGGCTCGCTATACAGGAGACCATTCTCCCAGTATATCTAATGTGATCCTGACCGGTTTGCAGCCTGTTGCCACAAAACAACAAGAGAAAGACATTTCTGTTGCTCCTGGCAGAATTCCTCCCTGGAGGGACCTCCTTCCTGCTGCCAATGGGTCAGCTCAGGCAGGTCCCCCAGTTCAGCCACTTGTTCCCCTGTAGGCTCCAGGACATTCCCCTCAAGGTTTGCCTCCTCCTGGACTGTGGGAACTTCGGGGGCTGGTTTCCCGCATCCCTTGCCTCTTCTCTTTCTGGCAGGCACCTGGGCTACTCTTTCAGGCTCCAGGTCCTCTTGAATGCCCTTACTGGCTGCCATTGACCGAGTGGTCACGCATGCCCACTCAAGCAGACCCAACATCTCCAAATGAGACCTCCGCTCCACCTTCACCCAAAGGGAGCTCTCCAAATCATTGCCTAGCAGACAGTCAACAGGCATGGCTGGCCTCACAGCTACTTTCAAGGTACCTGAGACCCCCCCACTTAGGGGGAACCTGTGCCACTTTGCAGGGGCACTCTGAATTGTCAGCGGCAACTACTGGGTAGAATGCATTGGGGACCACCTGCTCTTCAGACACCAGCCAACAACTGACAGCTGTCACACTGGCTCTGGTGTCTCTCAGAGCCTCCACACTATGGCCATTGATGGTCACCCAATGCCTGTACTTTTTAGTGTTATCAGGAAGATGAGTTTCTGGGACCATCTCACTGTCTCCTAAAGAGACCAGGGACATTTCTGCGGGACCCCACCCATCCTGGGCACCCGACTCCTCCCGCAAGGCTACACTAGCCATTTCCCGGGGCAGTGCACCAGTGGGTGCGGTGTTTACCTTTTTGGAACACCTAGGTACCCTTGGAAGTGGCCCACCTGACCACAAACATAACAAGCCTTGGAACCCCTCTGAACAGGCTTACCTGTCGGGACCCATGGTTTCTTCTCAGTGGGAGGCTGGGAACCCTTACCTTGGTTCCCTTTGGGATTACTTCATGGCCCTTTTTGAAACTCCTTCTGTTTTCCCTTGTCCCCCCCATTCTTCTGCTGGGGACCCTACCCACCTTTGGCGGAGTCTCCCACAGGACCTTTTTGGACCCTGGTGCTAACCCAGCAGTCCGCCTCCACAGCAAGCTTTCTGGGATCAGTCAGCTTACTGTCAATCAAGTGCTGGCATAGCTCTGAAAAACAATTATCTGACAAGTGCTCCCATGCAACCAAATCATAGAGCCCCTGCAAATCATTCACCTTGCTACCCTTCACCCAACCATCCAGTGCTCTGCAAAAATAAGGCACATACTCCACCCAAGTACTTGACTCTAGCTTCTCACAGTTTCTAAATTTCTGCGTATAAAGCTCTGGGGTCAACCCATACCTGGCTATCAAGGCTTCCTTCATGGGGGCATAGGCCATCTGATCCTCAGTGGGCAAGTTCAGCAAGGTTTCCCTCCCTTCACTGACAAAGCAGCCCACAACCCCGCTCCTCAATCCTTCTCAGGGACCCGGTGGGACCTCATCGCTACTTCATAGGCCTTAAATAACTGCCCAATGTCCTCATGCTTCATGAAATCTTTGATAACATCTTTGGGAATGTATACCTTTCCTTCCCCAGGCACTGATGGTGTGCTGCCACCAGAGGGATTGATCTCTAAACTATTTGCTTTCAGATCCAAGTCCCTCAACCTTCTCTCATGCTCTAAAAGCATCTTCTTTCCCTCCATGGCCAATTTCTTGCTCTCTAACTCCAATCTCTTATTCTCTATGTCACCCTGACTCCCCAGCTTGAGCTTAGCAAGCTCCAATTCATGCACTCTGCTTTTCTCCCTGTCCTCCAACTTCTCTGGGGACAGACCTTTTGAAGAAACACTGCTGCCAACCCTGGAAGACAACTTCCCCCCAGCCAGGCCCAATAGCCCCTCCTGCTGCCCATCTAAATTCTCTCCCTCCACCATAGGCTCCTCCGTATGCTCACTGGCATTCCTTTATTCCAACCAGGCCCTCAGCACCTTTTGATATTCCTCTTTTCTAGTGAGGCCTCTCACAGAGATTTTAATTTTTTTGCAGACAGCCTTAAGTTGTGGCACAGTGTAGGTATCAACCCTCTCCTCTTCAAATTCAATATCCACAGATGCAATGGATGCTGGTTTACTCTTGGTGAAAAATGGCAATTCTCAAGATGCAAAAAATTCCAAGGAAAAAAAACTCTACCAAATGTACTTGGTTGCGTAATGGTCTGCACTATACTAGTAGTGTACACCAATCACTGTATGTAAGTCACAAATGCAAGTCCAGATCCTCACCGCTGACACCAATGTTAGAAATGGGGGTCTCTAGTTGGCAGAGGTAGGTACCTTTGTCCAAACAGGGACCCTTCTTCTTAGTCAGGGTAAGGGTGGTACACTTCTAAAATAACCCCTGCTCACCCCCTTGGTAGCTTGGCACGAGCAGACAGGCTTATCTCAGAGGCAGTGTGTAAAGCATTTGTGAACACTGTTGTAAGTACTGTAGATGGATGACAGGATACTTCTGGATAAGTTACAAGATAGGTTTATTAAGACACAGCAGAGCAGTACACCTCGCCAGCTGACCAGACCATCAACTGACAAGTGTGGAACCTTCAAGTACAAAGTAGAATGCACATAGGTATGCTGAGAGGCATAAGAGGTGTGAACATAGAGAAAGGTCTAATGACCAAAGACGGCCATATTGCGAGGAGTATAAGTTTACTACACATCTTCCTCCTTTACATGGAAAAGCAAACAAACGCACGAAACATAGAAAGAAAGGATAAAGTATGGAAGACAGCAACAATTAACATAAAGACAAATAGGAGGTCAGCGACCTCATGGACTTCTAGATGATGAAGACGAAGAAGCATTTCTGCTTCGGGTCAAGGGTGAAGAAAGAAACAGGATTATCATGACCACCTACTCCCCTTCGATTGACAAAACAGGAAGAGACAGTCTACTCTCTGCAATCCGTCGTTGACCAGCAAAAACAGGAAGAAAGACAGTGTATTTTCTCCAAACAGTCCTTGTCCGACGTGGCTTCCCGCTCATGGTTGAAGATTGAACAATTTAACAAGTGCCTCTAATGCTCAAAAACTTCTGGAAGGATGTTCCCGAAGAAAAGTTGAAGCCAGTTCTCTTACAGTCCAAGTTGAGGTTCTGGACCAGGTGTCTAGATTCTGGTTCTCTTTCTCGGGTTATGGACCTCTTGATGTGGTTCGGGCCTCTAAGTTTCTTTTATTTTGCTTCTTATACATTTCTATGGACTATTTGTCTCAGTACTGTGGGCTATGAGGATAGTCGCGGAACATTCGTCCCGGTTCTGTGAACCACTGTGTCACGATTTTCTGTCGTGGTACTGGAACTTTTGTCCTGGTTCAGAGAACCACTCTGTCACGAATCTCGGTCGTGTCCCCACCCGGTCCTGGGACATCCTTTGTCCACTCCCGGTACTGATTCTGGGGCCTTTGTCCCCTTCCGGTCCTGAGACATCCTTTGTCTTCTCCCGGTACTGATTCTGGGGCCTCTGTCCCCTTCCGGTCCTGAGAAGTCCTTTGTCCTCTCCCGGTACTGATTCTGGGGCCTTTGTCCCCTTCCGGTCCTGGGACATCCTTTGTCCTCTCCCGGTACTGATTCTGGGACATCCTTTGTCCCCTTCTAGTTCTGCCGGTCCTGGGACCTCCTTTGTCCTCTCCCGGTCCTGGTTCTGCCGGTCCTGGGAAATGCTTTGTCCTCTCCCGGTCCTGGTTCAAGGGTCACAGTCCTTCGTTTTCCTTGAATTGGAATTTGACTCGCAATAGTTTTCTCCAGGTCAATATTGAAATAGTAATTGCCACTTTCCGATTTTCCATCTGCATTTCTTCTCTTGAGATCTACAGTCTTTCTATACTTTTGAACGGTGGCATCTCTTCTTATGACTTTAAGTCTGATTCTTTTTTTTCCTATATCTGCCTCGCTTGCTTTTGAGTTGCTCTCTGTCAAACGCTGAAATTAAATGAATTACTCTCTCTAGGAGTTGATGGTGGCTGCCTAACAACTTTTTTTTTTTTCAATTTATTATCCGTTACGCTTCTTTTCTTTTAAAAACTCACATCTGTGCTGTGCTCTCACCTTTGTGTTTCTTCTGAGACTTTACATTTATGTGCTTTTGAACATCACCATAAAAACCATCACACCACATGTGTGTATCCCTAAGATCAAGTGTCTCAAGGGACAACTCCCTGTAGATGCATAGATCCCGCCATGACTATATAGTGAAGCTTCTCTTTGCTTTGATTCATAGATCACTCGTACTGCCTAAGATCGTTCTGGCTTTCAAAAGCAGATAAATGGAGTAATGCAGCAGTAGGTTTTGTTATCGTCAAGTATCACTTTCAAGACACTCTTTCTGCCTGCCTTTGAAAAGAAATCCATATTGAGCAACGGAAACACTCAAAATACTACACATATCCACCAGGAGGCGCTGTTAACAATGAATTAACAGACTTAGTTTTGACTCGTTTGTGCTTCCCTGTGACGCTTTGACAACTGACAGGTCACTGTGCACAAAGGAAATTCCTATGCACAGCGTGACGGAAACTTCCAATACTCGAGATTTCTTTGCCTGTCAACCCGCGTGTCAATTTTCATTTAGAAAGAGATACACGCTTGACATCGGTACAGTTTGCGATTTACATAATGGTTCACACCGCCGCATGCGTGTGAGTTAGAATAACAAGGCGAAATGTCCAAACAAGAGATGCTCATCTCATTCGTACCGCTTGCGCTTCTCTCACCATTTAATTTCCAGAAGCGCAAATGTGTTTGTTCTCTTCTTTGACATCGCGCTGGCAGGGCAGGCCACTTTCTCCAATCTGTCCTTGACCAGCAAAAAACAGGAAGAGAAAGTCCACTTCCTTCAATCTGTTTATGTCCACCATCACTTTCCGCTCTAAGTTGAAGATGAACAGTTCAGCAGATGCCTCCATGCTTTACCGGTACTACAGTCCTGGGTACTCTTCGATATTTCCAAGAGCAGTACCACATGTGATGTTAGGAGTTTTTATTGTAACTTGAAGTTTTCTTTCTTCAATGGATGGACACTTAGTCCTGGTTGAGATTCACTTTGTCTCGAACCTGGTTCACTTTCTCCGGTTCTGCAGTTCAGAGACCTTTGAGCCCTCTGGTACAGGTTCTGTGACCTTTACTCATTGCCAGTTCTGGGACCTTAGTTTGGTTCTCCTTCTCCGGTTCTAGACTTCTTTCTTCAATCTTTGGCCTTTTGCTCTGGTTGTGGGCCTCTGTTTTTCCGGTTCTTGACTCTCAGTCCCATTTTTTTTTAAAGATTTTCTTTTATTTTCTGGTTCTGGACTCAGTCTCAGTTCTATGGGCTCACAGACTCCGTTGCAGGATCATCTTCCCAGTTCTTGACTCACTGAAACCTCCCTCCTGGTTCTGGGACATTTGTCCCCTCTTGGTTCTGGAACCTTTGTCCCTTCCCAGTCCTGGGACGTCCTTTGTCCTCTCCCGGTACTGGTTCTGAGACCTTTGTCTCCTTCAGGTTCTGTGGCCTTTGTCCCCTCCCAGTCCTGGGACCTCCTTTGTGCTCTCCCGGTACTGGTTGTGGGGCCTTTGTCTCCTTCCGGTCCTGGGACATCCTTTGTCTTCTCCCAGTACTTATTCTGGGACATCCTTTGTCCCCTTCCGGTCCTGGGACCTCCTTTGTCCTCTCCCGGTACTGGTTGTGAGACCTTTGTCCCCTTCTGGTTCTGGGGCCTCTGTCCCCTTCCGGTCCTGGGACATCCTTTGTCCTCTCCCGGTACTGGTTGTGAGACCTTTGCCCCTTCTGATTCTGGGGCCTTTGTGCCCTTCCGGTTCTGGGACCTCCTTTGTCCTCTCCCGGAACTGGTTGTGAGACCTTTGTCCCCTTCTGGGGCCTCTGTCCCCTTCCGGTCCTGGGACCTCCTTTGTCCTCTCCCAAAACTAGTTCTGAAACTTTTGTTCCCTTCATTCTGGAACCTCAATCCCTTCTTGGTTGTGGGACTTCTTTCCCTAGCTGGTTCTATCCACCTCTGGTTCTTGGATATTTATCTGCTGCAGATTGTGGGTCCAGTCTTTGATCTGAGAGACCTTTGTCCCCTCTTGGACGACCATGGTCCATTCCTTGTTCCTGTTCTCCCACTCTAGTTAATGGGCTCTTTGACTAGCTTTTTGAAAAATACTTCAAAAGTCCACAAGGTGGCACTGTTGTCAACAGTTTCATACAGTTACTGACTTTAAATACACTTACGGTCTTGAACACAAATTCCTACGACGTCTCTCACAAAGGTATTTCATCAATAGCAGCTCCGGTAAGCTGACTGTTTATTTTCATAGGGTGGCAAGGCAAACTGTCTAAAGGCTGTAGAGATAATTCTGTACTTATTAAGGTACTAGGCTCCCAGGGCTCTTTGGTTCGGTTTAGGAGTTAGTTTGAGTGTATTGCGATCTCAAAGGGAACACAAACTTGAAAGAAAACACTTTGTTTTGACTCCAATCCGCCGCCTCACAAACACATGGAATTCCTTCGCAGCAAAGCATTCAAGCAGAAAGCAAAAGATCGGGACTCACCCAGCAATTGACTCATGGTTTGTGTTTCTCTCGTTAATCTGCTAGTGGCAGCCTCTGAGATAACTTCCAATCTCGGTTTAATTGCGCTCCGTTGCGTTGTGTTAATGTAACCATGGGAACGAAGCAACAAAATGGCTCCTCGACGTTGCGTGACGTTGCGCAATGACGCGCTCAAAGACCTTCTCTGGTCAGAGGCTGGTAGTCGGGACAAAACAAAGACGCAGGAATTTCCAGACGTGTGACGCTGAAGATGCAGCTCTCTCCGCTAGTACCCACAGACATTCTACAACGTCATCAGTGTGAGGATGACAGCACCATGGAAAGGGTCTCTCTGCCCAACAACGGTAAGGCAGAGTTTCAAGAGACGCTTAACTTCTCTCTTCACCAGTCACGCCGATGCCGAGTGATCTCACTAACAGCTGCAAAAATAATTATTCATTGCACATTCCAGCTTGTCACACGATCTACATCGATCACTCTCACAGCTTGCCTCCGATGCACATACCGATGAGTTATTTACCAATACTTCAGGCATAAGCTTGCTTAAAGTTAACTTATTTTAAGTTACGAGTACACTACTTGCTCTGCAGACCGCTTTTCTGACCTGTAACCTTAGTATCACCGTCGTGTCAATTCTCTTTGTTGAAGAGAGTTCTTGGCTGCGCCTTCAACCACAGCTGTCTTTTAAGCCTGTCAGAACGTCTTGATTCACGGTAGATAGCAATTGGGGTACTCTTGACAGGTTTCTTGTTACTATCCATTTCGTTTTTTATAAGTTTCTCGCATTACTCAGGTTACCCATTTCTTTTCTTCTTGTTTCTTGGGTAGTTGGATGGCACGCAGTCTTGGGTTTTTGGTGCGAGGTGCTGCCAGTGATCACTTTTCCTTTCTTGGTTTCGTTTCTTTTGAGTTTCCCTTCGTTTGTCCGGTTTCTTGTTTCTTTTGATCACGTTACTGGCAGCAGATAGGTGGACCACAGTGGGTTCTTTTTGCGAGGTGCTGCTCAAGCTGTGTTTGATGGTATCCACTCTGGTCTGGTCAGCTAAATCGTCGCCAAATTGTTGTAAGTACTGTAGCTGGATGACAGGATACTTCTGGATAAGTTACAAGATAGGTTTATTAAGACACAGCAGAGCAGTACACCTCGCCAGCTGACCAGACCATCAACTGACAAGTGTGGAACCTTCAAGTACAAAGTAGAATGCACATAGGTATGCTGAGAGGCATAAGAGGTGTGAACATAGAGAAAGGTCTAATGACCAAAGACGGCCATATTGCGAGGAGTATAAGTTTACTACAAACACATACAGTAATACAGTGAAAACACTACAAATGGACACCACAACACTTTAGAAAAATAAGAAATCTTTATCTAAACCAAAATAGACTAAACTACAAAAATTCACAATACAGTAATCAAAATATGACTTTCAAAAGGTAGAAACAGTTCTGTCCATAGCAAACTATGGATGCAACACTTTCAACACAAAGTACCTTGGATGCGTCACAGTCACAAAAAAAACAGCCACAGGGAAGGTGATGCATTGGTTCCTTATGCTCTGGGAAGGTGATGCGTCGGTTCCTTACTTCAGGGGAGGTGATGCATCGGTTCCTTACTGCCACGCAGGGGAGGTGATGCTTCGGTTTCTTACTGAAGGGCAGATGATGCGTTGGTTTCTTACTGTGCGGGGAGGTGATGCGTCGGTTTCTTACTGCAGCCCTGGTGTTCTTGTAGACGTGGCGCCCCAGTGCGATGTGTTGCACACCAGAGGTGAGGCGCCGCTTTATGAGGCTTCACGTCGTCCAGCGTTAGTGCTGGGGGCTGCGTGGGGAGGCTTTGAGTTGCCCGGTGGGATTCGGCACGGCTTTGCGTCGCCCGGCGTCGGTTCCGAGAGGCTTTGCATGGTTTTGCGATGCTTTGTGCCGGTTCTTGCAGAGAGCAGCTGCAAACCCCACTTCTGAGGCCATTTCACTGCAGGAGGCACCTCAGGCAAGGGTATTCCGCCTCAGTTTCTACAGCTCTTCTCCTTGGCAAAGGTTCCTCTTGATTCCCAGAAATGATCTAAAAGTCTAGGGTCTGGGCCCCTCTTTTTATACACAAAAATCCTTTGTTCTCTGAAGGCAGAGAGTGTCTGCACCCAGCCACAACCTGTTCTGTCCTCACTGGTGCAGCTTCCTGGCAGGAGGTGGAGACAGCATTGTTGAAGGCAGACCAGGCTCATTCAGGTGAAAGGAAATCTCCTCCCCCTACTCTAAATGCAGCCCAGGTCTATTCAGCCCAGCTCTGACTCATCAGACCTCTGGAGCCACTGCCCCTCTCCAGACCCTGTCATCCAAAAGCCAGACATGCAATACACAAACCTAGCAGAGGCACACTGGATGGTGAGGCAAGAAAATACCTACTTTCTAAAAGTGGCATTTTCAAACACAAAGAATGTAAAAATCACCCTCACTAAATGATGCACTTTAACATTCTGAGTTCAGTCATACTAAACTTTATTTTCCTACCTTGTTTCCAGGGCCAGTTATGTTTATAAGATGTTATAAACATACTCCCCATTCTGTCCTATGGGAACAGGTAGCCTTGCAATAGTGAAAAGCGAAATTGGCAGTAATTCACTATCAGGGCATGCCACACACATCAGGGATGTCCTACCTTTCACATACACTGCACCCTGCCCACAGGAGTACCTTGGGCTTACCTTAGGGGTGTCTGACATGTAAGAAAAGGGAAGGATAGGGCCTGGCAAGTGGGTGAACTTGCCAAGTCGACATGGCAGTACCAGCCTGCACATAGGCTCTGCAATGGCAGGCTAGGGTTACATTTACAGGCTGCTTCTGTGGGTGGCACAATCAGTGCTGCAAGTCCCCCAGCAGCATTTGATTTACAGGCCACAGGCACACATCGTGCACTGTACTAGGGACTGACTAGTAAATTAAATAGCCAATCATGGAAACACCAATCCATAACAGTAATTTACAAAGGGAGCACTTGCACTTTGGCACTGAACAGCAGTGGCAAGGTGCCCAAAGCATCTAGACCAGCAAAACGGAGTCCGACATACAACAAAAACACGGGAGATAAAGGAAGAAAATGCAGGGGAGACCCACACCAATGGTGCCTGGTCTAACAATTTGCAATAGAACCTGGTAAGTAGCACAGAATACACAGTGGTCCCCAGGGGGAGACCAAACCATATACGAGAATAGTGGTATATGAACCACGACTCGAGTCAAGACAATAATCAGAGGACGTAGAAGTGTCGGGGACCCAAAGTCCCACCCAAGTTGAGTATCTAGGAACCCCACGGAGGTCATGTGCAGTGTAGGAACACAACCACGTTCTCAGTACAAATCAACGTGTAGGTCGCGGTTGCAATTTTAAAGAAAGAGAACCCTTCCCAGTAGACCCCAAAGAAACCCCCTTGGAGGACAAGAGGTTAGAGAGACAACCCACCCATGGATACACTAGGAACCAGGTTACCTGCACGAGGGAAGCCGGGTGCATAGGTGTGAAGTGGCTTCGGAAACAGCAGTCAAACTCAATGGGAAACTTCAGAAAGATGCCGCTCCTGGAGAAGGTGAAAGTGTCCGTTGGAACCCAAAGGTGGATTCAAGATGTGAAGAACCTGCAAGCAGAGAGGACAGAGTCTATGCCACTCAGGAGTGACCAGGAGGCACGGAAGACAAATGCCCACCAATGTCAGGTGTTGCAGGAGAGCTGACCGTGACCTTGAAACTGCAGCTGTGTGGACCAGGCAATGCTGTGGAATACCAGGAGCCATACACAAGCTGTCCCACCTTGGATGTCGAGAGTTGAGGGGTTGGTGTCCGGCGGGAGCACCAACAGGCCTTGGAAACTGCAACCAATGAAGGAGTAGAAGAAGGCGCAATGTCGGGAGCAGCAAGGTCCAGGAGACTCACCACAAGCAGGGGAGTCAGGGCAGGCACTGAGCAATCAGAGGAGCCCAAAAGAATTCAAATGGGACCCTCGATAGTACCCACAGGCTGGAGGCACTGGAGTTGCAAGAGGACCTCAAACAGCTACCAAAGAAGCAGGCCACTGTGCAAGCAATGCGGTGTGGTAGAAGATTCTGGTCACTGGAGATGCTTGAGGATGGGGCTACTTGGAGCCCGAAGATCTTGATGGAAGGAAGCCTACAAGCCTTTGCAACGGCAAGTTGATACTGTGTACAGGGGTTCAGTTCCTGCGGCTCCGACGAGGGATACTGGCCTCAAACTTGGTGAGAGGACAGGGCAGGCCTCAAGGAATGTGAAGAACTGCCACCTGTGTTGCTGTGTTGCTGTGTTGCTGTGTTTGGAGTCCGTGGGAGCCCAGGATTAGCAGACCGGTCAACTTAGTTGAGGTGCCTGCAGATGCAGGGACGTGACTCCTTCACTTCAAGGGAGATTCCTTCAGGTGTCTTGGATGCCCACAGGCCTTGGAAGGGTTCCTGTATGGCGCACAGGCACAGACGTTGCAGCAAACGAGCAGGGCAAAGAGATCAGGAGCAGCAGGAGTCTTCCCTGTTGCAACCTTGATGCCCAGAGCGAAGTCCAGAGTGCCCAGACGGTCAAAGTTGAAGTGATGTCTGAATTGGATCATGTCCCACGACAAATATAGGGACCCACCCCCAGGTAAGCCCTTAAGTACCCTAAGGAAAGGGTTGGGATGATCCAGGGGTCTCTCCCTAAGGAGGGCTGGACAAGGGGGAGGATACTCCCTTGTCCTATGTCCAGGCTTGCGCCAGAGCGTGAGCCAAGGGCTCCCTGAACTGCTTTGTACTGGACTATGCATCGAGGGCCCCAAATGTGCCCTGCACGCAGACTATGTGGTGCTGGCAAGCACTCCCACCCTGTCCCAATACACTAAACCCTGTTGGGGAGGTTGTCATACCGCCCTGTGACAGGATGCCTATTGTACTGCCTTCCCCTGTTCGAGCTTGGCTCAGCAGCAGGAGGGCAGAACCGTGTCTCTGGTTGGCAGCAGCCATGTTGTGCTGTCCGGGTCTAGAATACTGGTACCACGAGCACTGATGGTCTAACGGAGGGCCTTTACAGTGCTTGGAATCATACCTCCCACACTGCGGTGTGGGGGTATGATTCCTACATGTTTGATACCAAACATGACAGGGTTCGTTACAGCCAGTTTCAAGATGGTCATCGCGTAATGACGTGGTCCACCTCCATATGTTATATGGCTGTCTCACTTACAACCCTGGAGAACGGACTCAGAAAGTCTGTAGGGGTGTCATGCTCATGCAGGGGCTACCCTCACACTTAGAACCAAGCAGCCTGTCTTCAGGATTGAAAAGGCCGGCTGTAAGGGTGAGTTATAGGTTTTAAGTGCAGTGACCCTAGATATGGGGAAACCTATATCTTTTGTAAGTGGTGCTAGCACCAACTTACACAGGCTGCAATGGCAGCCTTGTAGTGATAGTTTGAATGGTCTCCCATAGGTGGCATAATACATGCTTCAGCCTATGAGGGACCTCTGGGGTACCTAATCCCTGGGTACCTTAGTACCATATACTAGGGATTTATAAGTGTACCCAAGTATCCAATCTGGGATCTACCTCAGTACTTACCATAGCAATTTAAGGGAGAAAGCAGAGAGACTTGGGTCCTGATTAGCAGGATCCCAGTCAGACAAGTCGGTAACAGCATTACAACAAGCAAAAAGTGGGGGTAACCATAAAAACAGATCCTACTTTCCTACAACCCTGCACTGATACACTGACCCCACAAACACTTGTCTCAAACACACCTGAAATAGGCACAGATACAAAGTATGTATCCCTGCCCTTCAAAGATGCACAAATGTCCAGTAAGAGCAAACAGTTCTGTAGATGCAATACTCTACCCAGACACACTAAGGGCCATATTTATGACCCAGTTTGCAAACCGTAAATCATATTAGTGAAGCCATGCAAAGCTGCTTTGCGCGTCTCCAAAAATATGGCATAATGCAATAGAGCGCAAATCGCTGTGTTTTGTTACTCTGCCCTGAGTAGGAGTTTCATGGGCATTGCCTGAGTGTTCCCACACGACTCCAATGGTTTTTGATGCATTCCCAGATTGACAAGACCAAGTAACCCTGGGAATGCTCCCAAAAGATACGCCTCCCCAGGTGAGGCATAAAGTGGAAAAATATCTTTATTTCTCCTTGTTTTGTCCTCTTTCTATGGGTACTGCATTCTTTTAAGCTAATAAGGCTGAAAGAAGAAACGTTTTTTTAAAGTCAAATCAAGCACTTTGATACAAACTATAGCTATCTTTCCTTTAGGGGATGTGACCTAATGACCAGAGCTACTGACTTGCTGTGCCTAAAATAAATATGAATCTGACCTTAAACTATGCAATCTGGTGCTCCATGCCCTTGGGCAGCGTTAGCGCCCAATAAAAACTTCAAAATACAACCACCAGGTAATTTCCAAGTGTATAATTTAATTACATCAAGAAAAACTGCGTCCCTGCCAGCTCTTTATTCACAGCAGCTTTAAGAGTAAAAAGATCAGAGAAGGAGCATTGCCGAACCCTCTCCACCCAATACGATGTAAGAAGTGAGCATCGTGACAAAAGGGATGCATGGCTTCTGCTTTTTGAAGCCCATTATAGACGCCTCCAAAAAAGTCTACAGTGACACAAGTACAGGCTGCAGTATCTTACTTCCCCACAAAACCTCTTAATCACAATATGTGCTGACTAATTCACATTTTGCATGCCTGCCATAAAGGGGGCTGATGGGGCACAGCTGGAGTCTGGAGCATGACAGAAAGTGCCTGTTAATGTGTGCAGATTTCAGGTTACTGAGAGAAGAGACTGGCCAACCTGTCCTGGCAATGACATGGCCTACATTTGTGGTTGATGTGCACATGTGCAAGAGCAAAATGCTGTCACACACAGAGATGAGAGTTACTGGCTGAAGTGGGCTGACCTATTGCTCAATACTCAATGCTGGGATAGGAGGAAGCAAAATTTGAATGACAATACAACAGATGAATGGATGATGAGAGCTGGCTAAGGGTCCCTGTATGTTTGTAAATGCAAGTATTTTTTTAAGGATTTTTTAAAAAACAACAAAAGGTCTTGGCTAAGAACTGACCTAACAAGCCTTTGCAATGCAATCGGTCTCACCTTTGGGACTTAATAAGTATTATTATAGCTGACATTTTTTGTGCAACGTGATATGCAGCTTCCAGGGACAGACAGCTTGAGAAAAGCTGTGCGCCCCTTTCCTTTCAGAAATACATTCTTACGCTGCATAGAACGTTATGCCTCTCGTGAGCTAGTGCCCGTAATGGGGTGAAGGGGGAAGCGGCAGTTAAGTGCTGTGGGTTTGCAGCAGCACAAGCAGAGCCTGGGGCGGGGGGGTCACTACCCGGCAACTTGAGACACGGGGAAACAAAAACGTAGCGTCATCTCAACCATGGGGCCTATTTGGACGAGGGCTTTCTCAAGGCTGTACATTATAGGGAAAACCACACACGTTCACAATAGAGTGAAGAATCCCAAGTGATATGTGCATGATTATTCCAATAGTCATATGTGCCATGGATATGCATTCAAAGCGGTGCAGCATACAGGGGGGAGGGTTAGGGGTTGAGACAAAAACAAGTGCAATGAAGTTGGATGTGTGTGAGAGAAACACAGGAAGGGGGAGCAGAAAAGAAGATAAAAGAAGGAAAGAACAGAAGAGAAAAGAAAGAGAAAAGCAAGAGAAAAGCAGCGCACAATGTGTTGAAATGAGGGTGAGGGGTTAAGTGGTGTAAACATGCCAGATATGGTGAGGCTGGATATGTGTGCAAGTAAAAAGGAGAGGTAGAGAAGAAAAAGAGAGTAGCATAGTTAATATAGTTATTCATCAGAGCAAGACTTCTCAAGTAATTTGATGGTCATGGATATAATTTGCATTTCTTCAAATTACACATTAAAGGCCATCCTCTAATTCAAAAACTTATTCACCACATTGTGTGGGGAAGTTACGAGGTTGCAACTAGGTAATCAATGTGGACAAAACCAAAAGCAATTCTCTAGTTAACAGCATGTTGGGACACACAAAGCAAATGCATTCATCCCCACATTCATTTTGCGGTTAACTATTCCCTCTCATGTTAGAGCGATGGAGAGAGTAAGCGGGTAATTCTTAAAATGCAAACAGTAAAAATGTTAGAACTTTCACAAGTAAATTACGCTGTGAAGAGTAAGCAAGTTAACAAGTTAAAACACACAGTCTTATCTAGGTACAAGTGAACACATGATCAATCCGATACACTTACATGTTTATAGGACAACACAATCTCAAAGTATAGAATGCACAATCACCGTATTCGGTGAGGTTGTGCAGTCACCAGTGATTCTTTTCATATGTTACATATCCTAGATGGATAAGGGAAAATGGAAAAGAAATCAAAAAGATATCTGGATAAGGGCCGCATTTAGTGGTCTAAGAATAAACAAGAAAATAACAAATATATCAAACAAACACTCGTAGTGTGAATGGGAAAGGGGTCAAAAGTGCAGGAGAGGCGCTCAAAATGACGGCGGTCAAGGCAGGTGTCAGCTTGCTGAATAGTGAGATGTGTAAACAGGCTCAAATTCAACGATAATGGCCAGCATGTGTTCTAAGCGTTAACCGCATTATGGTACTAGGTGATAATGACACACTCCTTCAGTTGCGAGTGAATATTTAGCTAAGGTATACACTAAAGTCCGGGTTCCTGTAAAATGAAACAAGGATAGTAGACTCTTTAACAAAGAAAGTAATGGTCTTAAAATCAGTTGGGGATCATTGGGGGTTAAAACCAGCTCATATACCAGGTCACCCGATCTTTTTAAAACATAAAGGGAAAGATATGCCATGTGATCAGCGACCACGTCTTACTTACATAATCGAGTTGCATCTCATGTCGTCTCTGCGGTCCCGGTGAAATGAAGCTAGTATGGCGCATTTATTCAGGCGTTAAGAAGGCCTGGGCGACGTCAAAGCGTCATCACTGTGCCCGTGGTGTCATCGGGAACGAGAGGGAATAGAAGAGATACTATCTCCTCGGGGAGCGGCGGAGGACGCACGCATGTAAAATTTAAATAACTGCGCATGCTTCAGCACAGACATTCTACCATCCTGTGCCAGCGCTCTACTCCTCCTCAGCATGAACTACTTTAAAAACAAGCATTTGTGAGGTATTTCCCTCCCGTGAGGTGGGGGTTTCATAGTTGCTGGAGCTAAGTCTACTTAGACCCTATTGAATTTTTGGCTGTGATGTTATCCCATTCTTTTATTGGAAGATAGGACTCTGGACTGGCTGTTGTACCCTGGTTCCTCCCATATGCTTTCTTTTGGCTCAGGTCCTTCGGCCCTGCTGCTAGGGATTTGGGAGGGTCCCACGCCATACATTACACCTGTTTATCATGTTTTGTGGGGAGGGGGCTGTCCTGATGGGTCAAATTTGCTCTGATATCTTATTGTACAGCCTAGCCTGTGATGCCATCTCACCGTTGTCTTTATTGCGACAAGTATGTTCTATCTGCTTGACTTTAATAAACAGACTTTAAACAGAAAGAAGAAAAAAAACAAGCATTTGCAATGCAATAGAACTCGGATTTACGCGAGACCTGTTGCGTTTGAAACAGGACTGCGGGCGGGCAAAAAGGCATGAACGGGACTGCGGGGGGGGCCAAGAAGTCACAGACTGCGGGAGGGGAGGGGGGAGACACGGGAAGAAAATAGTGTTGAAAGTAAAGGGGCCAGTAGCCATGGAAGGAAACAAATTACGACATGCTCGTCATAAGGAGAGACTAACACGCCTAAAACCAATCGGAAAGGCAGCATTTTGGACCTAAGCCAACATAAAAGATGGGCGGAGAGTGGGCGGAGCTTCCACGAAGCTTCCACGCTATACTGAATACTGCATGCCTCGCAAAGAAAGCAGCACATGCGCTGCAACGCTAGGCTCGACCTAAAAAGGACATCTAAACGGGTCCCTTTCGGGGCCTGTATTCATGTTCTTAACTTTACAGGCACAAACGTGGATTGGTTTCTGAAAAATGTGTAGAAAACGGTAATGAAATTATGTAATTCATGTCTTTCCTGTTTATGTTTCACATTCTTTACCTAATCTTGGATTCCTTAAGAGTGTGCACGTTTTCCAGGAAATTGTGTTCCAGTATTATTATTCTTTTTAATAGGCAGCATATTACTTAGTGAATGTCAGGGGGCCAAAAAGGTGTTCAGAATGCATGATCACGCAATGCTTGGCCTCTCTGCAAAGTGCACAAAGCAATGGTCACGTAAGCCAGTTGCAGTTGTGATTGTGTGCAAAAGTATGGGTAGGGTGGCAGTCTATGAGAATTTTAATTGACATGTTTATGCCCCAAACTATTTATATCGGGCACACCCCTTTCATGGAGCCCCACTTTTTCCATTCCACTTAAGGCCCTGGGGACCATAACTTATTTTTCGTCATCAAACTCTGAAATGGAGCAGGAAAGCAAAAGGCATGAAACGGAGAAATGTAGACAAAGATAGGAAAACAGAGGTAAAAGGAGAAAAGTAGAGATGAAGAAGACTCTGCCAAGAGTGCGATAGACACAAGAAATGAAGGAAGAGAAAGTCGTGTGATGCAATCAAGATGAGACTGCCTTGGTATTCGACAACCCTGGAATTCGGCAGCACCGGTGCTAACTTCTAGATAACATTTTGAGACCGAGCACTTTTTTTATCCAGCAAGTAAGCACTCAACCACACTTGACAATCGTTGCAATAATAGATACCTGCCACAAAACTTTTTCAATGGAGTGGTAAAGAAATCGTACAATTCTATGATGCAACTTACTAGTGATTGAAGCCTTATATGCGATATAGAGCAAAAACACTGTTCTGCAGCGTGTTCAATTATGAAAAACATGAATCGGGAGAAATCCGTGCACCAGCATCAAAGTGACTCACAGCAAGAGGTGGGCGTGAGTTTTTAGATGGCTAGTAATCAACTGTGTACTTCGTGACTGTTGCGTGATGATGGTGTTGGCCCTAGTTACACTGGGAAGGGTCCGTGTTGTGAGGGGTGTGTTCTGCTCACTCCACAGCATTCTTGGCTCCTCCCCGTGGGGAGAAGTGACTACAAAGCAAGGAAGAAAGTAGCACCAGTCCTCCCTCGAGGCCTCGGCATCCAAAGATCACATGGAAAAACGCCAAAGGGTCAAAACCAATCCTGTGCAGCGTATACCTAGCGGTCTCTTTCATCATGACTCCCCTTAGGGGTCCTCCTGCTACATGTGAGAGGGTGTTTTGGAACTTCACCTGTCTGCCTCAATGGATGCCTCGTCTACAGCCTGCACCTCGAGCCACGTTTCGGGGCTCCTCCGCAAATGTTATCAAGACCTCTGAGAGACTATCTCCTCTTCTCGCATCTGACAATTAGGATATCTTACATTCAGCAGTCCATTTGTATAAAAAAAATTCAAGGTCCCCAAAAGTTTTCCTAGGTGCCCAACACCAACTCTGCAGAACACGAGGCAGTGTAGTTCTGATTCCACGTCATGCCTTTTTCTTCACCACCCTTTAGTTCTGTCTCTTGATCCCTTTTTTCATACCTATTTTTTCCTCCCTTTTTCTCCGTTTCCAATATTTCTCATCCTCCCTTTTTAAACTTTTCCTTGTGCAGCCAAAGCCTAATGATAAATAAGTCCCGTTCCCCACTATGCAACCGCCCGCACATGAACACCGACTACACCCAAATCAGCTGCAGCCAATGATTAATCCAGCCTGGCGTACCCTCTGCCAGAGGACCACAATCCCTCTGAGTCTCCCTGTGTGTTCACACAAACTCCCGCACACATTTTATGCAGATAACTTAGTTGCCTGGGTTAAAGTTATAAGCGGCCCCCCTCTTGGAGACTGTCTTAACCAAGGGGGCGGTGGGGTCACAGTTCAGCGGACTCATTAACATCATCTTCGGTTGTAAGGGTGGAGAGCCTAGAGCGGGCACATGCAGGCTAACAAACACCATATACATCCAAGCTTTCACCTGCTCCAATGCCGGCCACACCTAAGAAGCTTCTATTCGCCATCCGGCAAATATCACACTCAGTCCATGGGGATCTCGCCCCTGGGGGTGACAGCCAGCCTCCATCACACCCAGTTGGACATCGCGGGCCCAATTGCATTTTGTTCGGCTTCATCGGCAGTACCTGCTACTTGTTCTTTTGGGCTGAGGGGTCCCACCTAACAAGGAGGTGGGGGACATTGGTTTCTTAGCTACAGAATAGCCCTTGCCTCGCCCGTTGCAATGTGTGCATTTCATCGGTGCAACAGCAGGTGCTGCCCCAGTGCCCAAGACCAGTTTTCACCACTCTTAAAGCGACACTCGCAATGCACAAGGAAATTGCAAAAAGTCATGCAGCCATAACTAGTGGAACAAAGCTCGTATTCGTTTCAGGCAAAGTGGTGAGGGGTGGCATGAACCATGTCGGAATACAGGTGCAGGCAGCGCCCTCTCCCTTGGTGATGCTGTGAAAGGAGGCTGTGAGTACAGTCCGAATCTGGGGATTTGGGGGGGGGGCATTTCAATGGTGTACTATAGACAAGAAGTGTGCTGTGTAAGGATGTGGCCCATCTGCAGTGGAGGGGCTACGATCCTGACTTACCCACTGTGGCCAGCGTGTCCAAGTCATCCAGCCGGTACTGCTGTGGCTCCTCTGTAAGTGGCGGCGGCTCATGCAGAGAGGTAGGTGGGCAATCAGCCTGCCTCCTCTCCTTGCTCTTTGTCAGTGCTGCTCGCCGGCCCACCCGGCGCTCTAGCCGCTCCAACCTTCATTGGCAGGGATCCCCACTCACAGCCGCTGTCCTGGCCACAGAGTCTCCCATCGGACGCCGCCCCACAGGCCGGAACACAGCACTAGGAGACCGGGACTTCCACGCCACATTGCCTCGGCTCACAGGGAAGGCATGTAGATCTCGCTGGGGTACAGAATCTCCAAACAGAGACAGAACACCCACAGCCGGCAGCAGCGTCCAGCTACACACAGAGCGGCACGGAACACACCGCCCCGCCCACTGAACAACTACTAGCCAATACCAAGCGTCCTCGGTCTCTGCACATGGCATTTATTGGCTGCGGCGTGTTTGAAGAGGTGACGCGGAAGTCGGGGAAGGCTCTGCATTCTGTGTTTAGGGCATGCAGCATGGGATGTGTTCTGTTACATGTCTCACTCGCTCAAGGCAAGAAATACGTCATCTGAAAAATTAGCTCTTCCAGACACGAAAAAAGCCCGACAAGTGGCTCAAGAGCAGTACAGTGTACACTTGCCCTTTCCAAACATTACCACGAGCGAAAATAGGCCACGCCTCGAACTTGAAAAGTCACGGACTGCGGGAGGGAAGGGGGGGAGACACGGGAAGAAAATAGTGTTTAAAGTAAAGGGGCCAGTAGCCATGGAAGGATACAAATGACGACATGCTCGTCATGACGAGGAACTAACAAGCCTAAAACCAATTGGAAGGCAGCATTTATGACCTAAGCCAATGAAAAAGATGGGCAGAGAGTGGGCGGAGCTTCCAGAAAGCTTCCAAGCTATACTGAATACTGCATGCCTCGCAAAGCGAGCAGCGCATGCGCTGCAACGCTAGGCTCGACCTAAAAATGAATGAATGCTTTAGGTGAAAAGTTAATAAAACAGTATAACACTATAACAAGCACTACACTGACAGAAATTGTTAAATGGCCTGGCTATAAAGACAGAGCAAACAGAAATAAAGAAATACAATGGTGCTCATTTGTTGCTCTCCATAAATAGGGTGTTCCTCTGGACATTGATCTTGTTTATCATTTAGCAGATAAAAATGAAGCATGTGCACGTTAGCACTATTACTGAGTCAAGTAAAAAAATAATTTATTTGATTTAACACAGTGAATCATAAAAGTTCATAAAAGTCTTTAAATCATCACATCAGTTAAATCATCTTAAAACAGTACATCAAATATCAAAAAACGAAGTGAAACAGCCTATGCTTAAAACCATGATACATAAAAGCAAACTTTAAAAGTGGATAAAAATTCAAGATATAATAAAGCAGACCATACTTGTGCAAAATTCATAGGCAAGAGATGAGGGCGTATGTACTTATGATGGAAATAAGCAAATTTAGTGCAAATAAAAACTATATCTAAAGTGTCTGGTGTCGCAGCCTTTTCGCAAGTGCACGTTGGTGGTGGTCTATGCCACCCTACTAGAAGCTGGGGGAACAAGTTGAAATGAAAGTAAGACAGAAGTCGCCTGTGCAAAACTGACATATGTAGTGTCAAGTAGAACTCTATTTTGCACATTGTTTTTACCATGGCATAATGGGCGCAAGAGTTTTTGGACAACATAGGTTCGGCCCTTTTACCATTCACATTAGCGTGAGGTGTTTCCTTGACCCACAGGACATCTGATTTAGTAAATTGCTCTGGTTCAGAAAAAAGTTTCAGTCTACCAAGACAACACAGAATACTTTTGACATAATGCAACAATGGAATAAGGTGACTAAAATCCAGGCCTAGAATGTCTTTCAAGCTCTTTCTATTAAATTCCAGGTCATTTTTCGGTCAAACAGAAAACCATAGTAGTATGGGGCGAATTTCTATATAATCAGAAATAAATCATGCACCCAGTTCTTTGTGCACAATTTCTGACAGTACACTCTGTGATGTCCTCAGAATCCTCCTGAAAAAATGTATTTTTCACAACTTGGATAGGGTGACAAGGCTTGAACCCTCAAATTTCCCAACCAAATGGCTCTATCGGGACGCACTTTGCTTTATAAAGGTCCAATAAGAGTTTGATATTAGTATAGCCTAGACACCTGGAGAAAGCGTCTCTGCTATGGGCAACCCTGTTAAAGGACTGGACATGGGCCAAGATAGCAAAATTGTTGGTGCAACCAATACAATGTCCATCTATCGTAAAAGTTTTAGTATTAGCATTTTTTGGACCTTACACCATAGCATATGACTTTGAAAAATTACTTTTTAGTCCCAGATTGTCCATAAATTAATAAACACAAGCTCATAAGAGCTGCAGGCCATTAGCTGTGCGCTCAATACGTACTGTATGGTCTGCGTATAATAACACAGGGACCAGCCTATTAGCCAGATTTCTGCAAAAACTATTGCGCATGCAAAAATATCGTACTGCAATTGGGTTGAGGCTGAATATTTCCAGGGTAATGAGTACGTGGGGGAAATTCAGACATCCTACATGGCTATTTCTATGAATTTCTCCAAAGATTTTCCTCCCTTGCCAAGGTGGATCCTCCAATAGTGGAGACATCTCTTAGAGGGAGAAACATCCACTGACGTATCAGCATCAAAATGTGGCAGACTTTCTACTGCCAGTGAGAAGGAGGAGAACCTAAATATGCCACACCATCAGGCAGAAACTGCTCCAGCAAAACTGTGACTCAGGCCACATCTCTTGTTTCTCTTATTCTTGATCCATACTAAAAAAAATTAAGTTGTATTCTAGATTTTTCAGAATAAATAAATAACAAGTGCAAGACACTGGTTGGACCTACCTTACAGTACCTACTAAGATCTACAAAGGCGCTGAGTCACTCACTACCTTGTGTTGTACAGAGATGAGAGAGTGACCATTGAAGCATCTTCAGTCACTCCAAGCTCAGCCACATCTTGAATCCCCAGCACATTCCCACCCCTGCTTTATATGGAGTTCGTGCTCTAAAGTGTCTTTAGTGTGGAGTTTCCTTGCCCTGCTCTCTTGCACAAAAACTCCCACAAGGCACTGTGAGCTAATTAGAAAAGATGTTCATTAAGGAAAACAAATTATCTGTTTACCACACTGTACATTATCATTCGGACACTCCAAGATGTTCATTTGGAAAACAAAATGTACTTCAGAATTCAGTGGTATTAAAATAATTCATATCGACATTATCAGAGGTGGACAATTTTATCTCAGTAATGTCTGAGAACATCTATTCTGTGCACAATGGAACAATGAGTATTTTAATAACTGTGCTCAGTGCCACAAAGAAAGCACTCTAATGGGATGTTTTCTTTAAAAATATGTTCTTGCACAATCCTTTGCATAAGATGGGTTTGAGGAACATGTTGGTGCACTTATTGGTTCTCCTCAGGTTCTAATCCAAAGTGTAAAACATGCGAGCATGTGTCTCCCAGTCACTAGGTTGGGTGAAATTTCTGTAATCTCTTATAATTTAGTGAATCTCCCATTACATTTGGTTTGTAAAATTACGGAAATTTCACCATTACACTACGCGCAGTAATCACAGGGAAACAACCTTTACCTACGAAGCCTGAACCTTGCAAGCCTTAACCACGCAGGCTTAACCACGCAGGCGACACCACCATGCAAGTCTTTACCACGCAGGATTTCACAACGAATATGCCTTTCCCACGCATGCCTTTACAACGAATTTCATTGTAAAAGCATGAATGGTAAAAGCATATTCGTTGGAAAAGTTTTAAAGGGAAGTTTATGTAAGTATTAATGGTTTTATGTTTTCAGTGTTTTGTGTTTTTTACACAATATATATATATGGGTTAAGTGCTCACGGGTATTGCTCTGTATTCAATTAATTTTGTAGTTTTTAACATTCTCCATCAAGTAATTTTATCAAATTCTTTTACAGTTTCACTTTTTTGCACTGCACTTTTGAATTTGAGTGACCAGCCTCGTCTGTGACACAACTCAAGATGGAAAATGGGCACGGGCCCTGAACTGTGCCTGAGTGTGTTATACAGTATAATTCAGTTTTAGCATGGTGTGATAGAATTTAAGATGGTCAATGGGCACTGGCCCTGAATTGGAAACAGTACCAGTATAACAGCATGGGTACAAGAGTAATTAACATCTAAAAGCGATAGAAGTGGTTTTGCACTAGGCAGAATTCTGTGAATTCTAAACCATTTGGGCAACTCGATGATGAGGTTGCGAATTAAATTGAATGGTTTAGCTATTGATGAATTTTATTACGCATTTGAAAATACTTTACCATTTTTTATTGAAACACGCCGGATGTGCAACAAAGAGCACTTTAAAAATGATATATGTGAGGCACAGGTCACTTGGTCTCAGGATTGAGAATGCACATGTCACTTCAATTTGGAAATTGAGCACTGTCACTTAAATGTTGTTGAAACTTTAACAAATGTATATAAAATGACAATGAAATGGCAGCAAACTTGGGTTTGACAAAGACCACTTTTGCGGTTGAAGCGCGTCACCTGATTGCATGTTGCCACGAATAAAAACTCTCTTAATCGAGCCCGAGCCTGCTGGAGTCTGGTCATATGCTGGAGCAGGCATATATATATATATATATATATATATATATATATATATATATATATATATATTGACCAAAAACACTCCTTCTGGAGATCGTAGCCCGTTGAGGAGTGGTGCGATGCCGGCGGAGAAAACCGGTAATTAATATGCAAATGGTACGGAGTTCCGTTCGCGCTCCAGGTCTCATCACAGAAAAACCAAGACTCCAAGGAAAGTAACAAAGGGGGTTTATTTCCTCATAAACCCGCCGTGACGCGTTTCACCCTCAAAGGGGCTTGTTCACACAACGTTGTCACCACAGGAACAGATCTTACATACACTTCCTTATCTGCCATAGACATAGATGATGGACTAATCATACATAACATTGCCCAACAGAGCGTAAATGGGCTGTCTCATCTTTAAACTTTAAAGTGAAGGATTAAACAGTGCATACATTAGTATTTGCAACGCATTATCAGAACATGTCCCATACATTTTATGTATATGTGCCTGTACTTTATGTCATGAATATTGTGCCTTTCTACAACAATATGCGGGAACATTGTACTGTCAATATCCATGTGAATGCATTCTGGGATAAGTCGTGAAACATGGCGAACAGCAGATGGATGACTCCTCCTGTGTCTGACTCTCACTGGTTGCTGATGAGTCCAAGTGCGGTCCTTGGTCGGGCTACGTGTTTCGCAAATGTATCTCATCCCTGGTTAGTGGGAACATCTGTGCTGGTGAGAACGGGGGGCCAGATCTCTTGTTGTTAGTCATGGTTGCTAATGTATATACCCCATAGTGGGTTACCATATCTGCCTCAATCTGTGTCTAGGCTCCATCAATGGAATGATTCTCTTCCAGTATCCAAGTCATGTGACCTCTTAGGTGTATGCTTATAGGTGACTATGGGAAATACTATTCTTCTGTTCCTAAATCGCTCACCCTCTCTCTATAGTGCACAGATATATATAGTAAAAATCGTGTAACAATAAAGACAAAGAAAATGTGTGTCTTATCTGCAAACTGGAAAAGTGATTGACGCTGATATGAAGAAAAGGGTAGGGATCCCGCTGTCACAGGCCTGAGACATAGTCCTCCTTCCTCCTGTGAAAAAGAAGAACAACAATTCAGGCATGGAATCACAAGTGGATATGTGCACAAATAGATGGTTAATGCGTAGAACTATACTTTATGCAGCAACTAAAAACTTAAATGTAAAGTAAACAGCAGAGCACTCTGGAGAAACAGGTGGGACGGCAGGTCCTATTCTTCCTGTAGGTGATGGACATCTCTCGTCCAATATAGCCGCTTGGTGACCTGGTACCCATCCCTATGATGTGTTTGATTCTCGCTGTCTTAGTCTCAGAGTACTGTTACCCCCTCTTCTATTACTGGTTACTTGTTCAATGGCAAAGTGCGAGAGTCTGCAGCAGTCTGAAAAATGTTGTGTTTCAAAGTGACGTGCTATAGGGTATTGTTGGTCTTTGTTTGTTATTGCCTCATGTGTTTCCAAGACACGTTTCTTTGCCATATGCGTGGTACTCCCTACGTATCTTAAGTCACACGGGCATAGCTACAAAGTAAAGTACTACTACAAGTGAGGAACTGTGTGATGCTTCATACTATTGTTGCTGGCGTTCCAGAACTCTTTTCCATTTTGTTGTCCCTAGGCTTTGCAATGGCCACAAGGGAAGAAGCCTCTGAGATCTGTTTTTCTGCTCATTGCAGTGTCAGGTAGATTGCTATGGACTAGAAGATCTTTCAGATTTCATCCCCTCCTGTATGTTATATTGGGTCTCTCTGGTATCGTGTTGTCTATTACTGTCACTCTTGAGTATATACCAGTTGCGTGTGATGGTCCAACGTATATGGTCAGGTTGCCATTATACGTAAGGATCATGCGTGTTTCCCATTCTCAGCACTGTCTGAGACATTGGTAGCATTGTCGCTAAGTAAAGTGTCTCTTTCTATCAGTTTGACTCTTCACTGCTTTTTGAGAATCCAGGCAGGGTAACTTCTATCCTTGAATCTTTGGATCATGGTGTTTTGCTTTCCTGGTAACCTTCCTCTGTGCTACAATTCTTTAGCTCTTAGCAGTTCTCATATGGGATACTTCCATTTAAGTGTCTCTGATGACTGCTAAGGGCATGTAGTAGGGTATTATCTGCGGTACATTTCCGGAATAGTGTCGTATGCATATCATTGGACACTATTTGTAACTCGTATCTAGATACTCTACCTCTGTTTCGCTGATCGCACTTCGTAGTCTAGGTTCCTGGAATTATGATTAAGTTTGTCGATAAACATCACAGCTTCCTGTTTGCTGCCTTGCCAGACAACAAACAGGTCGTCAATGATATCTGAGCCAAAGTTTAATCCTGGTGAAATCATTCTGAAGGTTGATGTTCTCCTGATATCTTCTTCCCAAGCCCCCATAAAGAGGTTTGCAAAGCTCGGCGCAAAACATGTACCCATCGCGGTTCCAAGGGTCTGCCTGTACATATCACCATTAAACAAGAAAAAGTTGTTCATTAAGCAAAACTTTATCATGTCTAAAATCATTTGTGTATGGCCCCAGTATCTGATATGTCTGCGCTTAAAAAATCTAGCACACGCTTCTATTCCTTGCCCATGGTCAATCACTGTATAAAGCGAATTTACGTCCATGCTTATCAGAAAGTAGTCTGCCTGCCATACCAAGTTGTTAATTTTGGCCAGGACGTCTTTGGTATCCCTCACATACGAGGGCAAGGTGACCACAAAGTCTCTCAGAAATTGGTCCACATAGCGTGAGATATTCTCAAGTGCGCTACCCCTGGTTGAAATTATAGGTCTGCCCGGGGGATTCACTTTGTTCTTATGGATCTTGGGCAAAAGATACATGACTGGAAGGATGGGATTGTCTTTTACTTGAAAAAAGGGGAGCGCACTTGAGAATATCTCATGCTATGTGGACCAATTTCTGAGAGACTTTGTGGTCACCTTGCCTTCGTATGTGAGGGATACCAAAGACTTCCTGGCCAAAATTAACAATTTGGTATGGCAGGCAGACTACTTTCTGATAACCATGGAGGTAAATTCGCTTTATACAGTGATTGACCATGGGCAAGGAATAGAAGCGTGTGCTAGATTTTTGAAGCGCAGACATATCAGATACTGGGGCCATACACAAATGATTTTAGACATGATAAAGTTTTGCTTAATGAACAACTTTTTCTTGTTTAATGGTGATATGTACAGGCAGACCCTTGGAACCGCGATGGGTACATGTTTTGCACCGAGCTTTGCAAACCTCTTTATGGGGGCTTGGGAAGAAGATTTCAGGGAGAACATCAACCTTCAGAATGATTTCACCAGGATTAAACTTTGGCTCAGATACATTGACGACCTGTTTGTTGTCTGGCAAGGCAGCAAACAGGAAGCCGTGATGTTTATCGACAAGCTTAATCATAATTCCAGGAACCTTAGACTCACAAGTACGATCAGTGAAACAGAGGTAGAGTATCTAGACACGAAGGTACAAATAGTGTCCAATGAAGTACATACGACACTATTCCGGAAATGTACCGCAGGTAATACCCTACTACATGCCCTTAGCAGTCATCCAGAGACACTTAAATGGAGTATCCCATATGGGGAACTGCTAAGGGCTAAAAGGAATTGTAGCACAGAGGAAGGTTACCAGGGAGAGTAAAACACCATGATCCAAAGATTCAAGGATAGAGGTTACCCTGCCTGGGTTCTCAAAAAAGCGGTGGAGAGAGTCAAACTGATAGAAAGAGACACTTTACTTAGTGACACTGCTACCAATGTCTCAGACAGTGCTGAGAATGGGGAAACACGCATGATCCTTACGTATAATGGCAACTCTGACCATATACGTTGGACCATCACACCAACTGGGATATACTCAAGAGTGACCCAGTAATAGGCAACACGATACCAGAGAGACCCAATATATCATACAGGAGGGAACGAAATCTGAAAGATCTTCTAGTCCATAGCGATCTACCTGACACTGCAATGAGCAGAAAAACAGATCTCAGAGGCTTCTTCCCATGTGGCCATTGCAAAGCCTGTGGGAACAGCAAAATGAGAAAAGAGTTCTGGAACGCCAGCAGCAATAGTATGAGAAGCATCACACAGTTCCTCACTTGTAGTAGTACTTTTGTGGTTTACGTTTTGGAGTGCCCGTGTGACTTAAGATATGTAGGGAGTACCACGCATATGGGAAAGAAACGTGTCTTTGAACACATGAGGGCAATAACAAACAAAGACCAACAATACCCTATAGCACGTCACTTTGAAACACACCATTTTTCAGACTGCTCCAGACTCTCGTACTTTGCCATTGAACAAATAACCAGTAATAGAAGAGGGGGTAACCGTACTCTGAGATTAAGACAGCGAGAATCCAAACACATCATAGGGATGGGTACCAGGTCACCAAACGGCCATAATTTGGAGGAAGAGATGTCCATACACCTACAGGAAGAATAGGGCCCGCCGTCCCACCTGTTTCTCCAGGTGCTCTGCTGTTTACTTTTACATTTAAGTTTTTAGTTGCTGTATAGAGTATAGTTTATGCATTAACCATCTATTTGTGCACATATCCACTTGTGATTCCATGCCTGAATTTGTTGTTCTTCTTTTTTCACAGGAGGAAAGGAAGGGACTATGTCTCAGGCCTGTGACAACGGGATCCCTACCCTTTTCTTCATACCAGCGTCCAATCACTTTTCCAGTTTGCAGATAAGACACACTTTTTTCTTTGTCTTTGTGTTACACGATTTTTTACTATATATATCTATGCACTATAAAGAGAGGGGGTGAACGACAGGAACAGAAGGATATATTTCCCATAGTCACCTATAAGCATACACCTAAGAGGTCACATGACTTGGATAGTGGAAGAGAATCATTCCACTGATGGAGCCTAGACACAGAGCGAGGCAGATATGTTAACCCACTATGGGGTATATACATTAGCAACCATGACTAACAACAAGAGATCTGGCCCCCCGTTCTCAACAGCACAGATGTTCCCACTAACCAGGGATGAGATACATTTACGAAACACGTACCCGACCAAGGGCCGCACTTGAGACTCATCAGCAACCAGTGAGAGTCAGACACAGGAGGGTCATCAATCTGCAGTTCGCCATGTTTCATGACTTATCCCAGAATGCATTCACATGGATATTGACAGTACAATGTTCCCGCATATTGTTATAGAAAGGCACATATTATTCATGACACAAAGTACAGGGACGCATATACATAAAATGTATGGGACATGTTCTGATGTACGTTGCAAATACTTAATGTATGCACTGTTTAATCCTTCACTTTGAAGTTTAAAGATGGTGCCCATTTATGCTCTGTTGGGCAATGTTATGTATGATTAGTCCATCATCTATGTCTATGGCAGATAAGGAAGTGTATGTAAGATCTGTTCCTGTGGTGACACCGTTGTGTGAACAAGACCCGTTGACGGGTGAAACGCGTCACGGCGGGTTTATGAGGAAATAAACCCCCTTTGTTACTTTCCTTGGAGTCTTGGTTTCTCTGTGATGAGACCTGAGAGCACGAACGGAACTCTGTACCATTTGCATATATATATATATATATATATGAGAAAAGAAACTCCTTCCCAAAAAGTAAATCCAAAGGAAAGAACGGCACTCAGCGGGGCTTCAAATTCGCAGGATGTGATTTTATTCCATCAACGAAAATACCGGTAAAAGCGTCTACGCGTTTCGGCACAGAGCCTTTGTCACGACCAATATATATATATATATATATATATATATATATATATACTTGAAGATGAAGGATCACAAGAAAACAACAGCCAGCCAGGGCAAAATCTGGATCCCAAAGGATACAATGAGTCACAAAAGTCAAAATATCCAAGAAAGAAGTGACTCAAACAGATAGATTCACCAAAGAACAAAATATATTTCCACTAACGTTTCAGCTTCCGCCTTCCTCAGTAGTACAAGATGGTTTGCTCAGTGCTGCACAGATGACACAGCTGAATTTTCAAAAGCATCATGAGTGAAGATTCCATTTGGAATGTGGAATCAATGCAGTCCTGAGAGCTCTTCTGCATTGATTCCACATTCCAAATGGAATCTTCACTCATGATGCTTTTTGAAAATTCAGCTGTGTCATCTGTGCAGCCACTGAGCAAACCATCTTGTACTACCTGAGGAAGGCGGAAGCTGAAACGTTGTAGTGGAAATATATTTTTGTTCTTTGGTGAATCTATCTGTTTGAGTCACTTCTTTCTTGGATATTTTATTTCTTTGTGACTCATTGTATCCTTTGGGATCCAGATTTTTGCCCTGGCTGGCTGTTGTTTTCTTGTGATCCTTCATCTTCAAGTATATATATATATATATATATATATATATATATATATATATATATATATTGGTCGTGACAAAGGCTCTGTGCCGAAACGCGTAGACGCTTTTACTGGTATTTTCGTTGATGGAATAAAATCACATCCTGCGAATAAACACCTCCCATTCTACCCCTTTGTTGGTAACTGAGCCTGTATTTGTTTAGAAGAAGGTACTTATAGCGGTGCCCAGTGACGCCCGAAAAGGCGGATTCTCGAGCGCCGTCGGCTGGAGGTGTCATATATGTATGACCTGACCAATGCTGTCCCACCCCATATGGAGGAGTTGGTAGTTGTGGCCTGAGTGTCACCGCCCCACATAGTCTATGTGCTGGCAACCGGGGTGTAGGGTAGCCGATCCCACAAAGCGCTCTATGCAGACATGGAAGCCATGCGACAGGGAGTAAAAAGTAGTATTGTGGCCTTTTGTAAAGCACTCTGTCTACCCTAGGACTAGTATTAAATCAGAAGGTGGCAGGGTAAGAAATTGCGCAAAACAATCTTATTAAATATCTCTAATGATATATTAGTAATGGTGTACGCCATGACTACTTGCTCGGTTCAGACGTCCCAGCCCGCATGACTCAATTAGAGAGAGAATTGGAATCCTTTTGACTCGATATGTACAATGAATAGAGTGGCAGAGCAGCATGATTTACACTTTTGGTGGTCATTTAGATAATACTGATATTGAGGGCTTAGGACATGACTACTTACCTGGAATGAATATATTAGGCCCTGATGAAGTCGCTGGTGTGAATACCAATAGACGACACATGTGTTGGCTACAAGTGTGAACTTATATTGGACATAATTATGAAACAAATAAAAGAGTGACCTACTACAATGATGCACTTGCGTGGACTGTCAAAATTTGACTTAATACAGAGTGCTCAGGAATGTAATGTGATTAGTTTGATGATTTTCTACCCTAGGACTACTCTGTGCTATAGAAAATTGTCAATAAATTTTAAAAACAAAAATTACTTTCATACACTACCTGTATATAAATGTTGTCTCATGCTTACCTTTCAAGGATTGGTAGCATGAGCCGACTGGTAGACAATACCTGTTGAACTTTGTGTCTGTAGAGAATGGGTTCTGCCCATTTAATCCACCTGGATTTTTCGATTTTTTGATCATTCAGTTTTGGACTTTATATTGGGGCGAGCCTCACAACTGGTGCCTCACCCACGGATATCAAATAGTAAACGGAATGGATATGTTGACTGACAGTTTCCACCTTTTAAGATAAGGCTGCTGCGATATAGGAATGGTAAGGGGCACTTGACTGGCTACACGTGAAGATCGGTGCACACACATACGCATTTGAGGGCTGTGCATGTGAAACTACCGTTGTGTATAGCCCGGAAACTGCACACACGTAACCTGGTGCAGAGGGGGCTCTCCCGGGTTAGATATTGACCTGGGATAGGCTTTATAATATTAGTGGGCGCCCATAGGTAAAATCAATATGGTTTATTGTTTTGACTGCAGTGACACTTTACTATACACATAGAGGAAAATCTGCCTTGGAGTACAATGTTGCTTCCCTTTGGCCTGCAAAGCCCAGCATGATATCAAATTAGGGTGAAAGATGTAAACCAATATTGATCATGCAAGTGTCATGCAGGTATATGTATATCTTCTGGGTCATCCAGATTTTTCATATTTCTCTAGCTCAGCTCAGGATCAGAGCCCAGGGCTTTTGTCAGCCTGCTGGTCCAAGTTAATCACACTGTCCCCCAGCACAGAGAACAAAGGCCTCCCCCCACAAGGCAATTAATTGTCAGTTGCGGCTGCTGCCTAGAAGCAGCAGTGGGGCGGGTGGGGGTGGGAAATCAGGTAAACAAAAAAAATCACTTACCTCACAGCCGGCCGGCTGGCCGGCCCGCCACCGCCTCTCCTGTGTCCAGTCCCATCCTCTTCCTGGCTTCTTGTTAGAAACAGGAAGCAGGAAGCACCAGGGCTCCCACACTCTCCGCAGCCAATCACAACGCTGTAATGCAGCGTTGTGATTGGTCTGAATGCCATGACACGGCACTCAGCCGGGGGCTGGAGGGGTGGGCATGTTCTCCATGCAGGCTGTAATGCAGCCTGCATGGAGAACAGGGAAGTGCGCATGTCTGTTTTGGGTAGCCCGAGAGGGTCGACCAAACAGTCATTGCACGCAGGAGTGTTCTATCACTCCTCCCCTGCCCTGCAGTCCCATCCCGCCCCCTCACGCATGCTGCCGCAGCAGGAGGACAAAATAAAATGATAATAACATTACGTTATTATCATTTTATTTTTTCCTTCCTTTTGCTGCTTCCTGGCAGTGGGGCGATGCTCCTCTGCCTTAGCGGAGGAGCCGCCACTGTTAACAGTGCTTTGCTCAGCTCCTGATAAGGAAAGGGTGGGGAAGAAAATCTGCATTCGTTATTTAGCTTTCTCACTGCAACCATGGTTGGGACAGCCCAGACCCACTGAACAAAGGAGAAAGCCTAGACCTCTGGCGCCAATACAGGAGGGGGTTCATCCTTGACGTTTGGTGGGGAAGGCACTGCAGTGATTACAGCTAGGGGCGAGCTTAGTGTCCCAGAGGAAGTGTGAGCAGTGACTTCTTGACAGCGCCAGCTTGAATTGTTCCAGCATGCTGTGCCGGAGGGTTGGGACAGTGGTCGAGCTGTGATGTGTCACCCTGGGATCGTCCAGGGGTGCCTGACTTCTGCATTAAAATGAATGAGCACAGGAGGGAGCGTGCCTGGGACCCCTACCCCAGAGCTCTTGAGGGAAATGGATCACACAACCCCCAGTCCAGTTAATGCTAAAGAAGGTCCGGAACCCCATCTCCAGACCCCCGACACAAGAAGGCTGGAGGAACTCCATCATGCCTCACCCAACTAAGAGGAAATGGGTCTGGGATCCCATCTCCAGGCTTCCGATGAAGGAGGAAATATGGGAAACACCGCTGTACTCCACCCAACAGTGGTGGGCTCACCCCCACACCCCACACCAACATCTGTGGGGAGCATTGTGGTGGCCACACAGAGAGCTCCCTGTCTGCATGGACCAGGCAGGGAATGGACAGGCTGCTGGTTCCCATGTCTGGCAGAGATCGATGCAGGCTGGGTGGGGTGACGGGAGCAATATGGGGTGGGCTCCCTATGCTGCCCCTAATGTAAGCACAAGTTGAAGCACCCGGGTAGGACCAAGCACTCCCCACTGAAAAAGGAAAGCCCAAAAATAAAAAAAGACACTGTGAACGAAGCTGTGTGCAGGAAACCTAAAGCTGCAGTCAGAGCAGTTCATTAAGTGTGCACGCTTCCTCTAGGGAGCACCCCATAATGCCATGTGGGGCTTTCTTCTGCCCAAGTTTCTCCTTGATGCCAGAGGCACCACCCATGACAAAATGAGATTGTGTGGGGGTTGCAGGAGTGCAGCAGCTCCACCTCCCCAAGACAATTCATAAAGTTCAGACCGAAGTCTACAGTGTCAGTGAAACAATGACCCCCCAGCTTTTCAGCCTAAATTTGAACATTCCCAAGGTTGCAACTTTTGTTCTAGAGCTTGGAAGTGTAGTGACCTCTGTTGGGTGATTCTATGGCTGCAGGTTTTGTGGCTTAATTGGGATAAAGAAAGACAGAGACAAGCATAAATTGGTTTTACAATGTTTTATTCAAATGTACTATAATTGCTGGCAGTAATGATTTTTTATGAGAGGTTGCACAGCTTTATTAATTATAATAATTGCAGATGTGTATTGGTTACTGAAGTCAGTAATAGAATGATGTGATATAATATGTGGTACTGGTTCTGTGAATGTAGTCCCCTGGATAATGCCTACAGTCCCGCTTGATTTACATTGGCATCGTCCTAAATGGCTATATTGTACATTGTATAAGTGGGCTACTGTGACCTCCAACGGTAATTTTCTTACTAGCTTATGTATACTTGTAAATTACTGCATAGTATTAAGCAGACCCTCCAGCATTTCGCGAACTACTGTTTTTCTGCTTAATTAGTTACAGAGCACGATGCCCACGATTTTTGTCACTCTGGCTGCTAAAAACAGAAATCTGAAAAGCTTTCCATTTTTGTTATTACTGCTGTGCTTTTTATATTGCTGATTAATGACTGTCTGCAGATCGGACGCTATAAGGTGCCAGTGCATGCCTCTCTGCAGCCTGCTGAAGAGAACTTTTGTTTTGGCTCCTTGCAGGAGCAGGGTGTCATGAGAAATGTCCACGCTGAGCATTGCTTGGTTCTTCCTGCAGGCATGTGTGGAGGCCTGACAGCGAGACGTGAACTCCCTGCTAGATTTTATGAGGATGACTCTAACCTGTTTCTTCTTATCTGTGCAGCATAACTTGGTGTCTCGCTGGGATATACTGCACAGATAAAATAAATAGTTTATTTATCTATCATGTTCACGGACTTAGGAGGAGTGCAGAAAGTAGTTAAAAAATATGTCAACTGCTCTTAGGAAAGTAGGGGGGGGTTCATTGAGTGTGGGAGCAGGGTCACACACTTAACTAAGAAGAAGATGTTCTATAACTAATTTGTTGCCCTTTCACATGCAACATGCTGTATATTATAATGTGTAATGCACACACCTTAAATGATGAAAATGCAGGTTAAAGTATCTGTAGGAAATACTTTGTTCTGCTGGGAAAACTCAGGTGGTTATCCCAATCACTTCAGACTTCTGTGTGCATAGAAAGAGGGTCAGTCAATTGAACTGCACTAGGGAGTGACGTCTGTTCATAGTTTTGAGGACCCAGCCTGTGACAGAAATTTCTATCAGTATGTAGTCATGAGTTTAAACAGTATACTACACTCAGTATAAGATACGCTGCCACGAATGTGTGTCTTTACAGTGCATGGCATTACCATGCATACCTTTACCATGCAAGATTTTACCACACATAGTAAGTACAGGTCTATGTATGTCTATGAATATATGTGTGTGTCTGTCTATATATAAATATTTATATTTCAGATTACATAATTTTATATATATATTTATATACATGTGTTTACCTAATTTTTAAATTTACTACTACTCTTTCTTTACCTCTTCCCTCTTCTGAACCATAACATTACCCTTACCTCCTTTACCACTTCTCTCCCCTTAACCAAAAATTACCTCTTACCTTCCTTTGCCACTACTCATCCCTAAAGCCTAAAATTACCCTTACCTCACTTACCACTACCCTCCCCTGAACGCTAAAATCACTGTTACCTCCCTTTACCTCTACCCACCCTAAATCCGAAAATTACCATTACCACTTTGTACTATCCACCCCAAACCATAAAATAAAATATACAGACAGAGGTGTAATGAAATGAACCAATTCGAAAAGGAAGTCTCTCTTAGCAACTTTAGCTCTGACACAGGTTCTGAATGGGAAGCAGACAGATCTGGAGGTGACAAAGGAGGATCTTCACTACAGGAGGAATTTTGTTTTTTTATGCAAGGACAGAAGAACAAACCACAAATCTCTGAAACAACAATATCAGCAAAAAGTAACAGGAAACTCAGAAGAGGGGGTCAAAGGAAGAGATACAGGCTACAAAGGACGGAACACAAGCAGCACCAAGATCTGACAGTACAGCGGAACACGGTAATTAATTTAACTAACATTCCTCTTTCACAAAAAGATGAAGACATACTTTCTCTTGGCCTATCTTTTTGTTGATCCCAGGGTTTGACTACACCCAAGCAAAGGTTGATTTATTTAAATTTGTTTGGAAATTGAAACTGAAGAAATTATTTTTGCATAAACCAACTCAGAGATCCTTTAAATAAACAACAGGATGTGGGAGCACACCGCTGACCTCTCAGGCAAGGTTCGCCCCTGGCATTCTGGTAAATGCAGTCTCTTGTAGCTCGCTCCGATATTTTCGAGTGTTTCGCCAAGGTTGGCGCAGATAGTGCTGATCTCTAGACACGTGTTTCTGGTTTATTAACCGTCATCAGTAGAGAATACAGTCTTGTATTTTGGGGTTTGCTGAGTAGGCTGCCAAACATTATATCAGGTCCGGTACCTCTCACTGGCGCGCAGGTGCTTCATCCACGAGCTCGTCAGCTCAATGACTCACGGGAGTACTTTAAATAAACAACAGGATGTGGGAGCACACCGCTGACCTCTCAGGCAAAGTTCGCCCCTGGCATTCTGGTAAATGCAGTCTCTTGTAGCTCGCTCCGATATTTTTGAGTGTTTCGCCAAGGTTGGCGCAGATAGTGCTGATCTCTAGACACGTGTTTCTGGTTTATTAACCGTCATCAGTAGAGAATACAGTCTTGTATTTTGGGGTTTGCTGAGTAGGCTGCCAAACATTATATCAGGTCCGGTACCTCTCACTGGCGCGCAGGTGCTTCATCCACGAGCTCGTCAGCTCAATGACTCACGGGAGTACTTTAAATAAACAACAGGATGTGGGAGCACACCGCTGACCTCTCAGGCAAGGTTCGCCCCTGGCATTCTGGTAAATGCAGTCTTTTGTAGCTCGCTCCGATATTTTCGAGATCCACAAGGACAAATGAGGTGGGCAGCCAAGAGATTCTACAAGTTTCCAATTTGAACTATCTAAGAGACCTGGTAGCATTGGAAGGGACGGAAACTGATCCCAATATTAGTGACACCCAACTCCTGAATGAGGTAGATATTTGTGGTAACAGAGGTGGAGATACGCATTTCAGGGTGAAATCAAAGTTTATTCCACCAACTTTGCATGATGGTATAGAGGTGTTTTCAGATTTGGTGTCTGTAGAACTGAGAAAAATGCAGCACATGAGTGAAAGTGAGACTAAAAAGCAATTTAAGCAGGAAGAAATAGTAAGACAGGTAGTGCAAAAATTGAGTGACATGAAATGTTGTTTTATGGGACAGAAGAATGTACATTGAGGAGGCATATTTGCAATTGAATGACAGAGTGCTGCACCAAAATTACAGTGGGAAATTATGCAATAGTGAGAACTGATTACTACAGATAGGTAGATGAATGGAGGGATGCAAAGTTGTTAAATTGGGATGAATGGAAATTTATAAAACATACTGAATCCAGAATACCTCTATTCTATCTAATTCCCAAGATCCATAAAAATAAGAATAGACCACCAGGAAGATCAATAGTAGCAGCAATTGACAGTCTTTTTGAAAACACCTCAGTGTATGTGGATCACTTCCTGCAACCACTAGTACAGAACCTTCCCTCGTATGTGAGGGATGCTACTGACTTCCTAAAAAGAATATTTGATGCTATATGGGAAGAAGACATGGTGATGTTAACATTAGATGTGGCATCACTCTACATGAGTATAAGACACAGAGATGGACTCTTGGCAACACAACATTTCTTGAGAGCCAGAACCATCAAATTTTACGAACACAATCACATGATCTTGCAAATGATGGGGTGGTGTTTGAGTAAGAACATTTTCTTATTTAACGGTGAATTATTCCAACAGTTGAGGGGAACTTCGATGGGCACCTGCTTCACCCCCAGCTATGCAAATTTGCATATGGGCTGGTGGGAGGAGCAGGTGCTCAATGGACCCAGACTGAACAAATAGACAAAAAACATCACATCGGGGATGAGATATATAGACGATGTCTTCGCCCTATGGAAAGGGGAAGAGGAAACAGAAAAACAATTTTTGGAGGAGTTAAATCAAAATAATCTCACCTACAAATCACATGTACTATAAGTAAAGAACAGGTAGACTTTTTGGACGTAAGAGTAGCAGTCAGAAATTCCAGACTTACACCGAGAGCAGGAAACAGTATTTTGCATGCGAATAGCTTCCATCCCCTTAACTTTAAAGAAAAATATACCATTTGGAGAATTTTTAAGAGCTAAACGCATTTGCAGTGAAGAGGAGCAGTACATGTAACAAAAGATAGGATGATGTCGAGGCTAAAAGAAAGGGGGTACACAGAGGAAGTGTTATAAAAAGTACAACACAGAGTCTCCAAATTAAAGAGGGAAGACTTACTTTTCAGCAAAGATGTCAGGAAGGAGAGGCAAGATAAAGCAAATGATCAAGAATTAAGGTTCATTACAACTTTTCACACTAAACATCAGATGATCAGAAAGGCATTATGCAAACATCGGTATTTCATCAGAAATTACCCTCTCATAGGGAAGGAAGTGACTAAGAGACCGCAGATCACATTTAAGAGAGCAAAGTCTATGAGAGATTTCTTGGTCAAAAGTGATGTAACAGTACGAGTGAAACCTGGCTAAGACCCAACCCAGGATTTAGAAAGTGTACATCATGTAAAGCATGTGAGAATGGCAACAATTTGACTGAACTCATCACCCCATTGGGTAAAAGACTTAAAATCGAAAGGAATTTAACGCGTAAAACCGAACACGCAGTGTATATATTAACATGTCCTTGCCCCAAAAAAGGTACATTGGTAGTACCATCCTACCAGTATGTAAACGCATTCTCCAGCATCTAAGGGCAATTAAGAATAAAGACAACACCTACCCAGTAGCAAGGCACTTTCACAATGTACACAATGGTGACAACAAACAGCTCACATACAGTGTGTTAGATAGTGTGCCTAAAAAAACAAGGGGAGAGAACAGAGAGAAGGAACTCAAAAGGTTTGAATCCAGATACATTTTTCTAAATGGACAGTAAGGAGCCACAAGGGCTCAATGTGGACGAAGAGCTATATGTACACCTGTAACCGCCAATTGACTAATAAGTACAGCACATTGGAGGATTTGAAGTTCAATTGGTGTTTCCCTGATTAAATATTGTCATAAAGTTAGATACATTAATTTCTGATTATTTTGACATTTGATTGCCAGGAGAGATTATTATGGGATGTTAAATGCCCACTTGGGTGGAACTATGTGACTCATGATCATGAAAGTAATGTAAAAACAATCATTTGAATTATGAAGGTTTTGAATAATCAAGAAGGTGTCGGGTAAGCCCACTTGGGCTGAAACAAATGAGACTAGATTGAGATATTACTGTTTTAAATCAAAATGAAGGAGTATTCATTTGAACTTTCAAACGTGTGTAATACACTGGGAAATATGATATAGTGTTGTAATCCCTCTTTGTGCGGTTTTGACAAGTTTAAGATGGCGGCCAAAAAACATATTGCCTACTTAGGCAGAATTACGTGATTCATGATCATGAAAGTAATGATGATGTAATAACTATTACTCGCAATAGGGAGGTTTGATTACTTAAGCAAGTGTTCGGAAGAAAAATATATAAGCCCACTTGGGCGGAATCAAGTGAGACTTGATTGTGACAATAATGTTTATAATTTAATAGTAAGAGTAATCAATTTGAATTGGTAATTTTTTTTAGCACCAGATGAAATATGAAAGAGTGCTGCAGTACTTCCTCTATGTGTATGTAATGTTTATCACATGATTTGTAGTGTAAAACACAAAAGAATGCAATGATCTACATCGTGACCAATGTTCATGTGCACCAAAAAACGTAGATGCTTCTTCCGTGAAATAAAGAAACATTGAACATACCAGCACTGGAGTGCCGTGGTTTCTTAGAATCATGAGACACGAAACATCGAGTTTTGATATATATATATATCTCTAAATATCGAAACTTTTATTTTTTGATTTTCTCAGCAACTACTGAACGGATTTACACCATTTAAGAAAAAGAGTTCTTTCTGAAACAAGGGCTACCTTTGTGCCAAATTTGGTGTAATTCCGTTCAGCAGTTCCAGATGTAGCCGTGTCTAAAGTTTCCTACGGGAAATGCATTTTTCGACCTCTTTTTTTAAAATTTCTCAGGAACTACTGAACGGATTTACACCATTTAACAAAAAGAGTTCTTTCTGAAACAAGGGCTACCTTTTTGCCAAATTTGGTGCAATGCCGTTCAGCAGTTTGGGCTGTAGCCATGTCTAAAGTTTCCTATGGGAATTAACATGGAGAAAACACGTTTTGGGTCCCCCCTTTTTTCTCGGCCCCCACTTGCCGAATCACCCCGAAACTTTCAAAACAGGAGCTGACCGGAGCGCCCCACTAGTTTTGAAAATTTCTCAATGATTCGTCAACCGGCGCCAAAGTTATTGGGAAAAGAAAAAACGCTTTTTGAATAGAAACAAGGTCCTAACTATAACTACCTACTGGCGACCGCCAGTAGGTATATATATATATATATATATATATATATATATATATATATATATATATATATATATATATATATATATATATACACATATATATATACATATACATATATATATATATATATAACTCGATAAATTTGCTGTCCCCAACCTCCGTGTGGCGATGAAGAAAGCACAAACTCCTCTGCAGGTAGGCAAAATCAATTTTTATTTCTCACATGGAGCCAGTCATTACGCGTTTCGGCCGCCAAAGCAATATTGTGTATTTCCATGGTGCATTATGGGATGTGTATGCGGAAAATCTAGAAAGGTCACGTGTTGGCAAGCCTTTAAGGGAAGCACGTAGCCGCCTAACTACAAACTGCCCCACCTGTGAGCAAGGCTCATTGGAGCCGAAACGTTAGGGAATTGGGAGCAAGTTGTGTTCCGGGAATAAATGCATTGTTTTTACGAATTGGGCCTGGCATCTGTTTTCTTGATATATATATATATATATATATATATATATATATATATATATATATATATATATATATATATATATATATATATATATATGCAACCAGTCTCTCTCCTACTTGAGAAAAGAGTCTGACACAGCTCCGGGGGAACAATAGAACAGCTTTATTGCTGTTATTGCGCTGGCATACAAAGGGTCCCTGAAACGCTCGGCAGACGCATTTCAGCCTTCAAATGGCTTCTTCAGAGCCCGTTTCAGATGTGTCCTTTACAGGGGGTCCATTGCTGTGATGTTTAAAAGCTGTGACCACTCCCAGTCATGTGATCACGCCCCTCCTCTGCCTCACAGGTGTGAAGCTCCTTGCGCTGTGCCTGCCCCACCGCTGCATGCTGGACGTTGGAGTTCACCTCAGGAGCCCATACAGTGAAGGGATTTCCATAGCACCAAGTGATGCCTCCAAACAATGTTTGGCCGGCGCTCCCACGCCGCTGCAGTCTCGAAGCAGGTAAAAAGCCGTCCTTTGTCCCCCTTATCAGGCAGACAGATTCTGCCTCCTCTCTCCCCATGCGCTAAATACCACCAAGTGGGAATCCGGCACCGGGGGGGCGACGCGAATGCAGTTTCATGCAAAAACCAACAAGATGGCAGGTGAATCGCGTAGCTCCAGACCGAGAGGGCGGTCACAAGCCAGCACCTGCTAGCTGGCAAAATACAGCAACCAGTCTCTCTCCTACTTGAGAAAAGAGTGTGACACAGCTCTGGGGGAACAATAGAATGGCTTTATTGCTGTTATTGCGCTGGCATACAAAGGGTCCCTGAAACGCTCTGCAGATGCGTTTCAGCCTTCAAACGGCTTCTTCAGTGCCCGTTTCAGATGTGTCCTTTACAGGGGGTCCATTGCTGTGATGTTTAAAAGCTGTGACCACTCCCAGTCATGTGATCACGCCCCTCCTCTGCCTCACAGGTGTGAAGCTCCTTGCGCTGTGCCTGCCCCACCGCTGCATGCTTGGTTTTCTATCCTGAATCTTGATGAAATGCATTTTCGATACATTTCTACTACTTGCTCTCTGTGTATCTTTTATCTTATATTTGTTTCTTTCACTCTTACCCATGTGATTTGCTTGTGCTTCTTAAATTAGGGTGCGATTATATTACATGTTAGGTTAATCTCTCCTTTCTCTTGTATATACATGCTTTCTATATCTTCCTGCCTCCCAAGCATTAGAACAGCAGCTGATGAAATTAGTCCATTTCATGTTACTCATACATTCCATTCTATTTGGTTGTAGATATTAAGTGTTCGCACTTTTTTAATCCCCCCTTTTTTTCTGTTTTTTTGTTTCTTTTTTACAGGAGGAAAGGAAGGGGCCCACTCACCAGTAATCACCTGCACGGGCTACCTACCCTTTTCCCCATGAGCACACCAGCATGTATCTTTGACTTTGACCTGTATGCAAGTGAGTGGATCCTAGTGAGACAGGGCTCTGTCTCCTTATTTACTTACTATGGGACCTTCCTCTGGCATGGACATTCTTCAATAGTTGGCTTTGGGACACTTGCCTGTCATTGGATTCAGATTCAGTTCTCCAGTGGGGCATCTGCGCTTTTATTACATATGTTTGAGTCTGTACATGCACTTGCAGGGTTTCGGGCACTTGCCCATGATCTAGTTTTTCAACGTTGTGTTATATTATGATTACCCACATTACGATGGTATTTTACCTATGATGCGGATATACAGTATGAAGTATGATATGCAACACTTGTCACCTTATACTTCTGGCTCCTGACTTAGAAGTATGATAGACTGTCTACTCGATGTTCATCTGTAGTCTATTCTCGTTTTACGTGACAACACATTCTCAGGCACTTGCCTATGATTAGGGGTCAATCCAGGCTGATCATGTACGCACCGTAGCGCATGGGACTTTGTATTGTCCACAACGGAACACAGAGAGAGTTTACTTACTCTTCGCATACACGCACTATAAATACGTACAGTTTACTTGCTGCGTCCTTGTCGGACTTTTGTCAACAGTGTGAGTTCGATAGTGTGCTTTGGCTGACACTCAGTATTAGACACATGCCTGTCTCGTCCTTATCTTGAGGGGCATCATAGCGTTCACAGACTCTTGTTTGTCCATGTCGCAGGATACTGATAAAGTCTGACTGCCATTCGAGCATGCGCATGGACACTGTTGGTCATAACAATGTACGGGTGTTTTTGTCGGTATAATGTGCACTTTGCATTTAGTACCTGTTATACATCATTTGTACCTATGTTTTTGTGTTCCCATGCAAGTTTGCCAACATGTACAACATTATGTTTTCATTTAGCCACCACTTCAACATGTCCGCCATTATCAATACTGTGGTCCTTTGTTGTTTTCCACACTTACTTACAGGCTATTTAAGACATTTGTTTATGGTGCACGTTTCACGTGATCAAGATTTCGGTTGAAATCGAAACGCGTTGTGGAATAAACACAGTGGAACTTTACCGATTCGGAGTTTTGCATTCCTGAGAGCGCGCTGAACTGTTGCTGTTGTATAGGTGATATATACACATATATATATATATATATATAAATAAAGGGGGGTCCCAAAACGTGTTTTCTCCATGTTAATTCCCATAGGAAACTTTAGACATGGCTACAGCCCAAACTGCTGAACGGCATTGCACCAAATTTGGCAAAAAGGTAGCCCTTGTTTCAGAAAGAACTCTTTTGTTAAATGGTGTAAATCCGTTCAGTAGTTCCTGAGAAATTTAAAAAAAGAGGTCAAAAAATGCATTTCCCGTAGGAAACTTTAGACACGGCTACATCTGGAACTGCTGAACGGAATTACACCAAATTTGGCACAAAGGTAGCCCTTGTTTCAGAAAGAACTCTTTTTCTTAAATGGTGTAAATCCGTTCAGTAGTTGCTGAGAAAATCAAAAAATAAAAGTTTCGATATTTAGAGATATATATATATATCAAAACTCTATGTTTCGTGTCTCATGATTCTAAGAAACCACGGCACTCCAGTGCTGGTATGTTCAATGTTTCTTTATTTCACGGAAGAAGCATCTACGTTTTTGGTGCACATGAACATTGGTCACGATGTAGATCATTGCATTCTTTTGTGTTTTACACTACAAATCATGTGATAAACATTACATACACATAGAGGAAGTACTGCAGCACTCTTTCATATTTCATCTGGTGCTAAAAAAAATGCTACCACCACCCCCCGGGGCTTTCATTAATTATTTGCGGGGGCACACTGCCCCCCTGCAGCCCTGGGGACCACCACCCCCCGGGGCTTCTTTTTTTTTTAAACAAATATACCTGCGTGGGGGGGCTAGAGCCCCCCCACACGCCCCGGGGACCGCCACCTTCCTGGGGCACTATAATGCAAATATGGGGGTCCATTACGGACCCCGAGCCCCGGGGACCACCATCTCCCCGGGGCTGTGCATTGGTTGGGAGGGGGGCCGCGCGGCCCCCCTCCTGGAGCCCTTCATGGCCCTGGGGACCGCCAGCCCCCAGGGCCAGCTCCTGCAGTGTCCTGGGGTGCCCACCCCCGGGACACTGCAGTTTGCTATGGCAGGGCGGAAGCCTCGCGGCTCCCATCCTGCCATAGCAAACTGTGGTTTGGATTTTGGAAGAGAGAGCAGGAAACCTGCTCTCTCTTCCAAAATCCAAACCAGATTGCTTTTCCACACGGGGAGCTGCATGTTAGCAGCTCCCCATGTGGAATAGCAATGCCGGCTCCCGCAGGAGGCGGGGAGCCGGCAGGGACCGTGGGGGCATTGGGGCTCCCCCCACGGTCCCCAACGAAGTGGCCAGGCCCCGGGGGATGGGTTCCCCGGGGCCAGAAGTGGCCCGGGAGGGGGGCCATGTGGCCCCCCTCCCCCATAATAAAATTATTTAAAAAAAAAAAAAAGCAAAGGCCGGCCCCGGGGGATGGGGTCCCCGGGGCCATAAATGGCCTGAGGAGGGGGGCCACGCAGCCCCCCTCCAAATAAATTTAAAAAAAAAAAACACTGGCCATGCCCCGGGGGATGGGGTCCCCGGGGCCGAATATGGCCTCGGGAGGGGGGCCACGCGGCCCCCTTCCATTTAAAAAAAAAATAGGGGTCAGGCCCTGGGGGATGGGGTCCCCAGGGCCCATAAAATAGGTAAGGAAGGGGGGCCACACAGCCCACCTTCTTAAAAAAAAAAAAAACGCGATCGTGCCGGAGGCACCACCCCCTCCCAGCAACACTCTGCAAACGCGCTATTCAGGTCCCCAGCCTAGCTGCTTCCTCTCTAAATGGATTCCAAGTACCTTAGGTACTTCTCTGATTGGATTCTGGGGTGCCCTTATAAGTCCCTAGTATATGGTATACTATGTACCCAGGGCATAGGTACCCCAGGGGCCTACCAGGGGCTGAAGCATGTATTGTGCCACCCCTGGAAGGCCCTCCAAAATGACACCACAGGTCTGCTACTGCAGCCTGGGTAAGGTGGTGCATGCACCCCTTACAGTGGTATAGGCTATCTATATCACTACATATATGCACACATATAAACCTATAAGTCACTCCTATGGCAGGCCTTATCAATCCTGAAGGCAGAGTGCTTGGTTCTTATGTGAGAGGGTGCCCCTGCATGAGCAGGGCCCCTCTGCAGCGTTCGGAGACCCTTCTCTGATGCTGTTTGCAGTACAGCCTGACCATATACTCTTAAGTGCATTATAACCTCGCGTTAAATGCTAACTTTGGGATGGCTGCACGGAAACATGTTGTGTTTGGTGTCAAACATCTTGGAATACTACCCCCCCACCAGTTCTGGCGGCGGGGGTAGCATTCCACCCTTCTAGAGGGAGAGACATGTGCCAACCGGCATTCCCGGTATTAACTTTACAGAGCCCTGGCATCACAAAATGGATGCTGCAGCCACAGACATGAGTCTGGCCTCCTGCTGCTGACCGAAACTCCAGCAGGGGAGGCCTGGACAATAGGTTTCCTGTTGCAGGGAGGTGTAACTACCTCCCAGACAGGCTGATGTGTATTGGGGCTGGGTGGGTGCACTCTCAGAGTGCTTTGTAGTCCAGCACTGGGGGCACATTTGGTGTCCCTGTGCATACCCCAGTTCAAACCGGTTCAGGGGCTTCCAGCCCCTGCTCTGGCGTGAAACTGGACAAAGGGAATGGGTGTAACCACCCCTCTTCCCTGACCCTCCCATAGGTGGGTCCCCAGAGAATGTCCAACCCCCTACCTTAGTATAAGTATGGGACCCCAGTCCTTAGGACTTTAGATTTACCTGGATGAAACTCTGACACAGAATCCTGGACCTTTGACGCTCTACATTAAGATTAGAGGATTGAAGAATCTCCCTTGGGGTCAGGGAGTGACTCCCCTGCTTGGCAGGCACCTAAGAAGCAATTGTCCGGTCTGCATCGCCAAAGCTCCCACCGGACGCCGAAGTCTTTGCAACACCAGAGATAGATTTCCAGACTTCACCGAGGCTACCCTGAGTTCCCAGCGAAGCTGAGGCCCATGGCTATCGTGGGTAACGTGGAACCGTGACCCCTGGGCACCAAGAACATTTGAAAGTGCAACCTCTTTCGGGTCTTCCACGAAGTTGTGCTTTGGGCTTCGAGTACCCCTTGCCTCCAGCACCGACTGCACTGAAGACCACTGGCCTCCACTCCACGAGTGTCCCGTAAGCCAGCTCTAAGTGCATCCACTTGAGGCTCCTTCGCGGTCGCTAGTCCGTTGGCTAGTGGGCCCTCCCGAAGGCCAATCTTCTTCTACTTGGGCTTTCCTGGTTGCACCAGATGTGCCCTGACTTACCCTTGCTGGGTGAGTCCCCCAGACCTTGCTGCTCTGCAACGCCATCCTTTCTTCATTTCCATGAGACTTGCCGTTGCCAAGGCTTGTCGGGTTCAATCCGGCCACCGACACCTCAGCAAGCTGCAGACGTTGTGGCACAGCTCGAATCCAGCTCCTGGTCATCGTCGATGCCTCCTGGACCTTGTGGCTGAAGAGTCAAGATGCCCATCAACCTACCTGAAGCACTCGACATCGGTGGGCATCTGCTCATCGCCTTCCTGGTCACTGGCTAGTGACCCAGACTCTGTCCCCTCTGCTTTCAGGTTCTTCAGATCTTCAATCCACCTTTGGATCCACCCGAACACTTTCGACTTGGCCGCCAGCAGCACTTTGCAGCAGATCGCCATTGAAAACGACGACGAAATCCAACCCCGAAAGACACCTATGCACCCGGCTCCCCTGGGTGAGGTAACTCGAGTACTCCGGTGCTCCCGTGGGTATTGACACTAGAACAGCCTAGTTCTAAAAGGGTTTGCTCCAAGTCCTCCTCTAAGTGTCCTTTTTCTTTAAAACTCCAACCGCGACATTCCCCATAGAAGTCAACGGCGGCTCGCGGCTGTGTTCTCACACTGCACGCGTCCCCCGTGGGTCCCCTGTGTCACTACCTTGGGTGGTTCCTTGAGGGCCAAGCACTTCTACAGGCTCTAGGCCTGGTGTCTAGCTCAGTCGTGGTTCTTATACCACTTTATTGGTATATGGTTTGGTACGCCCCTAGGGCCCAAACGTGTATTTGTGCTATTACTGTTGATATTCGACTTGTAAAGTATGTACTTCGAACTCTAGCCTCATAAAGAGACTAGAGGGGTGTGTTTAAGACTAAATACATATATTTTAAATATATACCTGGTGTGGTCCTCTTTCATTTGGTCACTCAGGAGATTATAGACTGGTAAAACAAGCTGCTTTACATTCCTTCAAGACTTAGCCTGAAGGCTGCTCTCCATAGCTACCACTAGGATAGCTTTCAATAAAGGTTGTCTTTAACCTATCTCCAATTTGGGGTTGTTTGGACTGGTACAGGGTGCCCACTATAATTAGTGGACAGCATATACCAGGCCAACTTCTCACATTGGTGTGCAGCGTGTGGGATTCCAGCTTGCTATTGTTTTACCAGATAATCTCAATTGAATTGATCAAGTGAAAACCACTAAAGGTACCTTAGGTACATATAAATACAAGCTTAGTATACAGTAAGTACTACTGAACTTAGAGTTGTGTGTTAAGGGATAGCACACCCTTTCTACAACTCAAGAGAGTTTAGTAGGCCACACTAGAGTAGGTAGTGCATACACCACACCTCACTAGTAATGTCTTCAAAGCCAGGAACCAGTGAGTCCTTGCCAGAAGCCAGTGGGCTTCTTCCCTCCAAGTATGTTAATCTCCCATTCTTGGAATTGAGAGCATTATGCAATACTAGGAAGCTGAAGACAGGCAAACGTGCCACCACCCAACACCTCAGAGAGGTGCTTCTCTCAGATGATCTCAGAGGACCCCTAGGGTCTGAAGGGGTAGGCAGAGAGGGTGGGGCAGAAGATGAGGAAGGGGCCAGGGGTGAAAAAACCCAGCCCCCCCCCTCTGAAACTGGCCAGGAAGGTGACAATGACCTTGACCTGGAAAATCCAGTTCCTCCTGTGGATGAGGAGGAGGATCAGAATGACCTCCCTTTTGTCCCCCCAGGAAGAATTGAGAGAGTGCCAAGAAGGGCTAGATCTCCTTCTCAGGAGTCTAACCACTCTGACACCTCAGTAGGGACCTCTGTCTCCTCTCATAGGAGGGAATCCTCTCATGAAAGGAGAAAGAGATTGCTTCAGTATGAACAAGCCGAGCTTGAGCTCAGAAAACAGCAATTGGCTATAGACAGGGAGTCCCTAGATCTCTATAGAGAGAGAAAAAAGATGGGACTAGAGTCCCATGGTGGCAGCAATTTCCCCAGAGATAGGGAAAGGTCTTATGACCATAGGAACCTGAGCAAGATTGTCCCTCCCTACCAGAGTGGGGATGACATCCACAAATGGATAACTGCACTGGAGAGGGCCTGTAAAGTACAGAGGGTCCCTCAGGAGCAGTGGGCAGCAATCTTGTGGCTCTCCTTTGCAGACAAAGGTAGAGACAAGCTCCTCTCTGTTAGAGAAGAGGAAGCTGATAATTATCCAGTCTTAAAAAGTGCATTAATTGATGGGTTTGGCCTAACCACTGAACAATACAGGTTAAAGTTCAGAGATACCCAAAAGGCACAGAATCAAGACTGGGTGGACTATGTGGATTGTTCTGCTAAGGCTCTGGAAGGTTGGTTAATGGGCAGCAAGGTATGTGACTTCACAGGATTGTACAATCTTATCATGAGGGAGCAGATTCTTAATAACTGTCAAAATCAGCTGTTGCATCAGTACCTGGTGGACTCTGATCTGACCTCTCCCCAAGAATTGGGAAAGAAGGCAGACAAATCGGTCAGAACCAGGGTGAGGCAGAAGGTACAGAACCAAGGTGGTGACCCTAAGAAGCAAGATTCTAAAAACTCTGATAAGGGTGGGGAGAAGGGTAAAGACCAGAAGTCTTCACAAGGCCCCCAAAAATCTTCTTCAGGTGGGGATTCACAGTCTAACAAGGGAAAAGGCCAAAAGAAACCATGGTGCAAAGTCTGTAATCAAAAGACACACTGGACCAGTGATTGCACCAAGTCCAAAGACTCTATTCCAGCCCCCACCAATGCCCCTAAGGCACCTGTTCCCCCTAGTGCAGTTACAATTGTTGGTGGGAGTACACAAGCCAAGGGTTTAGTAGGGTTGACCCTGGGTAATGAGATGAGCTCTGGCCTAGTCAGAGAACTCACTCAGGCTGTCCTAGTCTGTGATGGAGGCATGGATGTGACCTCCTCTGTGAGTCCCAGTAATCTGGGCAAGTACAGGCAACAGCCATTAATAAATGGAAAAGAGGCTTTGGCATTTAGGGACACAGGAGCAAGTGTCACCATGGTGACACAAGATCTTGTGGATCCTGGGCAGATTATACTTGGTGAGATGTACCAAGTGACCAATGCTAGCAATGTCAGAACAGACCATACTCTGGCAGTTGTTAACTTCTCCTGGGGAGGGGTAACTGGCCTTAAGAAGGTTGTGGTAAGTGCAGACCTACCAGTTGAATGCTTGCTTGGCAATGATCTAGAAACTTCAGCTTGGGCAGAAGTGGAGCTCAGGACCCATGCAGAAATGCTGGGCATCCCTGCAGATGTGTTTGCTGTGACCAGGTCACAGAGCAAAAATGTCTAACACTGAACAGGCCTTGGATCCTGGAACAATGGACCAAGTGCCATCCAAGAGGAGGAGTAGTAGGGTTAAGGCAGTGCCTTCCCCCTTGGCTCAGAAGGAAGATCAGTCTCTTGTGGGGGATGATCTCAGTCCTGAGGAAGGAACTGTCCCAGAGGAGCTTGAACCTAACCAGGTTGAGTTCTTGGGGACAGGGGGACCTTCCAGGGCAGATCTGAGCCAGGAGCAGCAGAGCTGCCCCTCTCTTGAACCCCTCAGACAGCAAGCTCCTGCTGAGGGTGCTGGGAAAGCTAGTGGTCCCCATACAGTGTATTGGGATGATGGACTCTTGTACTCAGAGTGTAGAGACCCCAAGCCTGGTGCCACCAGGAGGTTGGTTATACCTCTGAAGTTCAGGGGCTTCCTATTGACCCTAGCCCATGACATTCCCTTAGCAGGTCACCTGGGCGAGAACAAGATTTGAGACAGACTTGTCCCTCACTTTCACTGGCCCCACATGTCTGAAGACACCAAGGAGTTTTGTCGCTCCTGTGTAACCTGCCAGGCCAGTGGCAAGGCAGGTGGCACAACAAAGGCCCCCCTGATACCACTACCTGTGGTGGGGGTTCCCTTTGAAAGGGTGGGGATTGACATTGTTGGTCCCATGGATCCCCAAACAGCATCTGGGCACAGGTTTATCCTGGTGGTGGTGGATCATGCCACCAGGTACCCAGAGGCTATTCCCCTTAGGACCACTACAGCACCTGTAGTGGCAAGAGCCCTCCTGGGAATTTTCTCAAGAGTGGGCTTCCCTAAGGAGGTTGTATCAGACAGGGGTGCAAACTTTATGTCTGGATACTTGAAAGCAATGTGGAAGGAGTGTGGAGTGACTTATAAGTTCACCACACCCTATCACCCACAATGCAATGGTTTAGTTGAGAGATTCAACAAGACCTTGAAGGGCATGATTAAAGGGCTCCCAGAGAAGCTTAGGCGGAGATGGGACATACTCTTGCCCTGCCTTTTATTTGCATACAGGGAGGTGCCTCAGAAGGGCGTTGGCTACAGCCCTTTTGAACTTTAGCTTGGTCACCCTGTCAGGGGTCCATTGTGCCTGGTAAAGGAAGGATGGGAGTTACCTCTCAAGCCCCCAAAGCAGGACATAGTGGACTATGTACTTGGTCTCCGCTCCAGGATGGCTGAGTACATGAAAAAGGCAACAAAAAACCTTGAGGCTAGCCAGGAACTCCAAAAAGCCTGGCATGACCAAAAGGCTGTACTGACTGTTTACCAGCCAGGACAGAAGGTGTGGGTGTTGGAGCCAGTGGCCCCAGCAGCTCTCCAGGACAAGTGGAGTGGACCCCACACCATTGTTGAACAGAAGGGTGAGGTTACCTATTTAGTAGACCTAGGAACACCCAGGAGTCCCCACAGGGTTCTCCATGTCAACAGATTGAAACCATATGTGGACAGGGCTGACATGGGCTTGCTCATGGCTACTGATGAGGGACAGGAGGAAGAGAGTGACCCACTCCCAGACCTGCTCTCACAGAACCCTGATGATGGGTCAGTGGATGGTGTAGCCTTGGCAGGCAGCCTCACTGCCCAGCAGCAAACTGATTGCAGACAGGTGCTCAATCAGTTCAGGCATATATTCTCTCTGACACCAAGTCAGACCACCTGGTGCACTCATGAAGTGGACACTGGGGACAGTCTGCCTATTAAAAATAAGATTTATAGTCAACCTGACCATGTCAGGGACTGTATCAGGACAGAAGTCCAGAAGATGTTGGATTTGGGAGTTATTGAACCCTCAGATAGCCCTTGGGCTAGTCCAGTGGTCCTTGTGCCAAAACCTCACACCAGTGGTGGGAAAAGAGAGATGAGGTTTTGTGTGGACTACAGGGGTCTCAATGCAGTCACTAGGACTGATGCCCATCCAATACCCAGGGCAGATGAGCTAATAGACACTTTGGCCTCAGCCAAGTATCTAAGCACATTTGACCTAACAGCTGGCTACTGGCAGATCAGGCTAGCTGATGATGCAAAGCCAAAAACAGCATTCTCAACCCCTAGTGGGCATTATCAATTTGTGGTAATGCCCTTTGGTTTGAAGAATGCACCTGCCACTTTTCAGAGGTTGGTGAATACAGTCCTTACAGGTCTGGAAGCCTACAGTGCAGCATATCTAGATGATATTGCTGTCTTTAGCTCCACCTGGGAGGATCACCTGGTCCACCTCAGAAATGTTTTGCAGGCCCTGCAGAAAGCAGGCCTCACTATCAAGGCCACAAAGTGCCAGATAGGGCAGAGTCAGGTTGTGTACCTCGGCCACCTTGTGGGTGGAGGCCAGGTTCAACCCTTGCAGAGCAAGATCCAGACCATCATGGACTGGACTGCTCCAACTACCCAGACTCAGGTGAGAGCCTTTTTAGGCCTGACTGGGTACTGTAGGAGATTTGTCAAGGGGTATGGATCAATAGTGACACCCCTGAATGACTTCACTTCCAAGAAAATGCCCAAAAAGGTTCAGTGGACAGTTAGCTGTCAAAAGGCATTTGATGACCTGAAGCAGGCCATGTGCACTGCTCCCATTCTACAGAGTCCTGATTACTCCAAGAAGTTCATTGTCCAAACAGATGCATCTGAATTGGGGGTAGGGGCTGTACTGTCACAATTGAATGATGAAGGTCAGGATCAGCCAGTAGCTTTTATAAGCAGAAGGCTGACCCCTAGAGAGAAACGTTTGTCAGCCATAGAGAGGGAGGCCTTTGCTGTGGTTTGGGCTCTGAAGAAGCTGAGGCCATACTTATTTGGCACTAACTTCCTTGTTCAAACAGACCACAAGCCCCTCTTATGGCTGAAACAGATGAAGGGTGAAAACCCCAAACTTTTGAGGTGGTCCATTTCCCTACAGGGGATGGACTATACAGTGGAACATAGACCTGGGAGTAACCATGCCAATGCAGATGGACTCTCCAGATATTTCCACTTAGAACATGAAGACTCAACTGGTCAAGGTTAGTTTAATGTCCCTACGTTTGGGGGGGGTTGTGTAGGAGAGTATTATCTGCCTCTTATGGTTACCCCCACTTTTTGCTGATGCTTCACTGTATTCTGAATTTAGTCTGGCTGGGGCCCTGCTATTCAGGTCCCCAGCCTAGCTGCTTCCTCTCTAAATGGATTCCAAGTACCTTAGGTACTTCTCTGATTGGATTCTGGGGTGCCCTTATAAGTCCCTAGTATATGGTATACTCTGTACCTAGGGCATAGGTACCCCAGGGTCCTACCAGGGGCTGAAGCATGTATTGTGCCACCCCTGGAAGGCCCTCCAAAATGACACCACAGGTCTGCTACTGCAGCCTGGGTAAGGTGGTGCATGCACCCCTTACAGTGGTATAGGCTACCTATATCACTACATATATGCACACATATAAACCTATAAGTCCCTCCTATGGCAGGCCTTATCAATCCTGAAGGCAGAGTGCTTGGTTCTTATGTGAGAGGGTGCCCCTGCATGAGCAGGGCCCCTCTGCAGCGTTCGGAGACCCTTCTCTGATGCTGTTTGCAGTGCAGCCTGACCATATACTCTTAAGTGCATTATAACCTCGCGTTAAATGCTAACTTTGGGATGGCTGCACGGAAACATGTCGTGTTTGGTGTCAAACATCTTGGAATACTACCCCCCTGCCAGTTCTGGCAGCGGGGGTAGCATTCCACCCTTCTAGAGGGAGAGACATGTGCCAACCGGCATACCCGGTATTAACTTTACAGAGCCCTGGCATCACAAAATGGATGCTGCAGCCACAGACACGAGTCTGGCCTCCTGCTGCTGAGCGAAACTCGAGCAGGGGAGGCCTGGACAATAGGTTTCCTGTTGCAGGGAGGTGTAACCACCTCCCAGACAGGCTGATGTGTATTGGGGCTGGGTGGGTGCACTCTCAGAGTGCTTTGTAGTCCAGCACTGGGGGCACATTTGGTGTCCCTGTGCATACCCCAGTTCAAACCGGTTCAGGGGCTTCCAGCTCCTGCTCTGGCACGAAACTGGACAAAGGGAATGGGTGTAACCACCCCTCTTCCCTGACCCTCCCATTGGTGGGTCCCCAGAGAATGTCCAACCCCCTACCTTAGTAGAAGTATGGGACCCCAGTCCTTAGGACTTTAGATTTACCTGGCTGAAACTCTGACACAGAATCCTGGACCTTCGACGCTCTACATTAAGATTAGAGGACTGAAGAATCTCCCTTGGGGTCAAGGAGTGACTCCCCTGCTTGGCAGGCACCTAAGAAGCAATTGTCCGGTCTGCATCACCGAAGCTCACACCGGACGCTGAAGTCTTTGCAACACCAGAAGTGGATTTCCAGACCTCCCCGAGGCTACCCTGAGTCCCCAGTGAAGCTGAGGCCCGTGGCTATCGTGGGTAACGTGGAACCGTGACCCTTGGGCACCAAGAACATTTGCAAGTGCAACCTCTTCTGGGTCTCCCACAAAGTTGTGCTTTGGGCTCCCAGTAGCACTCGCCTCCAGCACCGACTGCACCGAAGACCTTTGGCCTCCACTCCACGAGTGTCCCGTAAGCCAGCTCTAAGTGCGTCCACTTGAGGCTCTTTTGCGGTTGCTAGTCCGTTGGCTAGTGGGCCCTCTTAAAGGCCAAACTTCTTCTGCTTGGGCTTTCCTGGTTGCTCCAGATTTGCCCTGACTTACCCTTGCTGGGTGAGTCACCCAGACCTTGCTGGTCTGCAACGCCGTCCTTTCTTCATTTCCACGAGACTTGCTGTTGCCAAGGCTTATTGGTTCCAATCCGGTCGCCGACACATCAGAAAGCTGCAGACGTCGTGGGCCAGCTCGAATTCAGCTCCTGGTTGTCGTTGACACCTCCTGGACCTCGTGGCTGAAGAGTCAAGATGCCCATCAACCTACCTGAAGCACTCGACATCGGTGGGCATCTGCTCATCGCCTTCCTGGTCACTGGCTAGTGACCCAGACTCTGTCCCCTCTGCTTTCAGGTTCTTCAGATCTTCGATCCACCTTTGGATCCACCCGAACACTTTCGACTTGGCCGCCAGCAGCACTTTGCAGCAGATCGCCATTGAAAACGACGACGAAACCCGACCCCGAAAGACACCTATGCACTCGGCTCCCCTGGGTGAGGTAACTCGAGTACTCCGGTGCTCCCGTGGGTATTGACACTAGAACAGCCTAGTTCTAAAAGGGTTTGCTCCAAGTCCTCCTCTAAGTGTCCTTTTTCTTTAAAACTCCAACCGCGACATTCCCCATAGACGTCAATGGTGGCTTGCGGCTGTGTTCTCACACTGCACGCGTCCCCCATGGGTCCCCTGTGTCACTACCTTGGGTGGTTCCTTGAGGGCCAAGCACTTCTACAGGCTCTAGGCCTAGTGTCTAGCTCAGTTGTGGTTCTTATACCACTTTTTTGGTATATGGTTTGGTACGCCCCTAGGGCCCAAACGTGTATTTGTGCTATTACTGTTGATATTCGACTTGTAAAGTATGTACTTCGAACTCTAGCCTCATAAAGAGACTAGAGGGGTGTGTTTAAGACTAAATACATATATTTTAAATATATACCTGGTGTGGTCCTCTTTCATTTGGTCACTCAGGAGATTATAGACTGGTAAAACAAGCTGCTTTACATTCCTTCAAGACTTAGCCTGAAGGCTGCTCTCCATAGCTACCACTAGGATAGCTTTCAATAAAGGTTGTCTTTAACCTATCTCCAATTTGGGGTTGTTTGGACTGGTAAAGGGTGCCCACTATAATTAGTGGCCAGCATATACCAGGCCAACTTCTCACACCCTGTAGTCTCCTTATGCACTCGTCTTCCCTCTTTCTGTACCTTTCCTGCCTGTTTTTGCATCTCGCTTGCCTCTTTCTGCACTTTTCTAGCTTCTTTCTACAGCTCTGTTGCTTCTTTCAGCAATTCTTTTGCCTCTTTGTGCACTTCTCTTGCCTGTTTCTGCACTTCTCTTGCCTCTTTCTGCACCCCTGTTGCTTCATTCTGCACTTTCCATGCTTCTTTCTGCACCTGTCTTGCTTCTTTCTGCACCCCTGTTATCTCTTTATGTACCTCTTTTGCCTCTTTCTGCACTTTTCTTGCCTTTTTCTGCAGTTCTCTTCCCTCTTTCTGCACGTCTGTTGCCTCTTTCTGCACCTCATTTGCTTCTTTCTGCACCCCTGTTGTCTCTTTCTGCACTCGTCTTCCCTCTTTCTGTACCTTTCCTGCTTGTTTTTGCATCTCACTTGCCTCTTTCTACACTTTTCTTACTTCTTTCTACACCTCTGTTGCTTCTTTCCGCAATTCTCTTGCCTCTTTGTGCACTTCTGTTGGCTATTTCTGCACCTCACCTGCTCCTTTCTACTGTAGTGTAGTTCCTATGTCCCTAATAGGCTCTGCGCATTGGAATAATATACCCTATAGGTTTGACATAGGACTGAGGTCGGTATGTCCCTATCGAGTATATTAAACTTAATTACTTGTGCCAGCTAGCTCAGAGGCCACTAGAAACTCCTTGAGAACAAGAAGGGAGTAGTTTCTGGCAACCGAAAAACATGACAACTTTTGTTTCCCTTTAGAATCGGAACACGTCTCAGAATCGTGGAAACAATAGATAACAGTTTCACTCAGTCAATCGTGCATGCTTAGTTTCTACAGAGTTACACAGAAAGGAAAGACGGGCGTTTCAATAAAAAGGGTTTTATTGAACAGTCTTGTTTCTCGTGTAAGAGATATGTGCTGTTATGATCACAAGACAGTATGCAAAATAAATAATGTACAGTGTAAGCAGTAGAAATAAATAATACTGCGCTAGCATTATCTTTTAGCATATATTCACGTACATAAATAACATGAGCTAAGAATGCGAGTACTCATACGATGCGTCCCTAAACTAGTTCTACCCCAATGTACCTAACCTGGTCTAGGTGTAGGGAACGGTAGAAGTAGGCGGAGTATTCTCTAGTCTGATATACTAAGAGTATGTTTAAGTCTAGTATGCCAAGAGTCTAGTATGCCAAGAGTCCCTCTAGGTTCTAGTCATCTCCATACCTTGAGAATGAGAGAGGTGGGAATCTCTAGCCGGATCTGGAACTCTAACACCCCGCGAAGGGAGTCAGAACACTGGAAGCTGGATTTGTCTGCGTGCAGGAATGACAGCATCTTCTCAGTGCGTCAGGCCGGGATATGGGCTCCTCAGAAGTCGAGGTCTCCTCTAACTTGCTTGGGCAAGGGAAGGTATATTTATACCTGGTAGGTGTCTTGGAATGTTAGCATTGACGTGAAGTTGGACAGAGGAAGACGTCAGGAATGAACCCTTAAGGTATAACGGTTCATACATAATAGATGAGTTCTTGGAGAAATCAATAGTCCTGTGCTAGGGGAACTCCCGAAGCTTAAGGGTCTGGTTTCTAAGAACTCGTTGTGACGTTAGGGTGGACGGATGTCGATGACCATGCCTGTATGTGGAGTGCACGGTTAATGCCTAAATAAGGACAGGGATTCTATGCCTATATAAGGGCAATGCGAATTGTGCCTATATAAGGACATGATTCAGGAAAACCTATATACGGACCCCTAAAGCAGAATACAACACTACACTTCTCTTGCCTCTTTCTGCACCCCTGTTGCTTCATTCTGCACTTTCCATGCTTCTTTCTGCACCTGTCTTGCTTCTTTCTGCACCCCTGTTGTCTCTTTATGTACCTCTTTTGCCTCTTTCTGCACTTTTCTTGCCTTTTTCTGCAGTTCTCTTCCCTCTTTCTGCACGTCTGTTGCCTCTTTCTTCATCTCATTTGCTTATTTCTGCACCCCTGTTGTCTCTTTATGTACTCGTCTTCCCTCTTTCTGTACCTTTCCTGCCTGTTTTTGCATCTCACTTGCCTCTTTCTGCACTTTTCTTGCTTCTTTCTACACCTCTGTTGCTTCTTTCAGCAATTCTCTTGCCTCTTTGTGCACCTCTCTTGCCTCTTTTTGTACCTCTGTTGGCTCTTTCTGCACCTCACTTGCTCCTTTCTGCACCTGTCTTGCTTCTTTCTGTACCCCTGCTGTCTCTTTATGTACCTCTTTTGCCTCTTTCAGCAATTCTCTTGCCTCTTTCTGCACTTCTCTTCTTTCTTTCTGCACCCCTCCTGCCTCTTTATGTACCGCTCTTGCCTCTTTGTGCACCTCTTCTACTCCTTTCTGCACCCCTTTTGCTTCTTTTTACACCTCTGTTGGTTCTTTCTGCACTGCTCTTGCTTCTTTCTGCACCTCACTTGCCTCTTTCTGCACTTCACTTGCTTTTTTCTGCACCTCTCTTGCCTCTTTCGGCACCTGTGTTGCTTCTTTCTGTACTTCTCTTGCCTCCTTCTGCACCTCTTAGTTAGAGGTAGTTTTAATCCCCCTGCCCTATTATGTACTAGGGCCATACAGGGGAGGTCATGCCAATCACAGGGGTACCCCAACCCATAGTGTACCCTAGTGTATGTAGGTGTTTTCACTGTATTCTAAGTGTCTTTCACCATAGCACTGGCTCCGGGCCTGGTTAGTCAGAGTCAGTTACCACCAGTACCCGTCAGCAAAAAGTTGGGGGCACAGGATGAGTTTGCAACAGACTCTTTCTGCTCCTCTGTTGGTTCTTTGTGCATTTCTCTTGCTTCTTTCTGCGCCTTTCTTCCTCTTTCTGCACATGTCCTACCTTTGTAGGCATCGTTAGAAATTAGCATTTAAAAAACCTTTGAAATTCACTGAAAAAACCACAGGTTTCAGGTACGTTATAGTTAGAAATTAGCATTTAAAAAACCTTTGAAATTCAGTGAAAAAACCATAGGTTTCAGGGACGTTATAGTTAGAAATTAGCATTTAAAAAAACCATAGAAATTCACTGAAAAAACCACAGGTTTCAGGGACGTTATAGTTAGTTGGACATTTCACTCTTACAAAACCAGAGAAATTCGGCCGTTATAGTTAGTTCAGCTAACTATAACTCGCGTCCCCGCAATGCACTGCTGATGACGTCACATATTACATCATTCATGACATGGTCAGTGACATCACTGATGACATCACTGATGACATCTCAAATGACATTACTGATGACATCATCCACGTGATAATCTGATGCACCTCCTCATACCCTAATATAACCTTTGATACACCCACTCTAAAATACAGACTACCATTTTCGAAACCATATACACACCAATACCAGTTAGTACATACCCACTCACTAATTCCTAGGACTACACACACATCCACTCATTCACCCATACAGTCACTCATACATGCAGTCAACCATCAATACAGCACTATCATATGCACTCACATATCTATACAGACACTCACACACCGCCACTCATCCATAGAGTTACTCACACACCTAGTCAGTCATGCAAAGAATCAATCACACTCCCATTTACTCACCTATACAGTTATACACAAACCACCTCACTTATTCAAACATATACTAACACATACTTACACTCTTATACAATAACTAATACAAGCACACACTCATCGATACAGCCACTCTCACAATCACTCACTCTCACATATAGTCATTTATATACTCCAACACTCACATATACTGCCTTTCACATATGCAGTTACTCACACATGTACCACTGAGGCATCCATTCACTCACCAACACACTCATACATACACTCACCCACCCATACAGCCCTTCACAGATGTACTCTTGAACCCATACACCCAGTGAATCACCCACTCACACATCTATGCACAGAGTCACAGCACACAGACACTCAGGCACCCTTACAGATACTCAGACAACCAATCAATAACCCATATAGACCCTCATTTAGCTACTCACCAACCCATGCAACCGCTTACACACCAACTGACAAACTAAACTGTGTGAATGTCTGTATCAGTCACTAACCCATGCATTCAGTAAGACACATTTAATCACTCACTTATACAGTCAGTCACGCACCTACTAAATCATCCATTCAGACACTTATACAAGGTAAATGAGGATCTATATGGGTTATTGATTGGTTGTCTGAGTATCTGTATGGGTGCCTGAGTGTCTGTGTGGGTGGGTGGGGGGGTGACTCTGTGCATAGATTTGTGAGTGGATGATTCACTGCGTGTATGGGTTCAAGAGTGCATCTGTGAAGGGCTGTATGGGTGGTTGAGTGTGTGTATGGGTGTGTTGGTGAGTGAATGGATGCCTCAGTGGTACATGTGTGAGTAACTGCATATGTGAAAGGCAGTATATGTGAGTGTTGGAGTGTATAAATGACTATATGTGAGAGTGAGTGATTGTGAGAGTGGCTGTATGGATCAGTGTGTGCTTGTATTAGTTATTGTATAAGAGTGTAAGTATGTGTTAGTATATGTTTGAATAAGTGAGGTGGTGTGTGTATAACTGTATAGGTGAGTAAATGGGAGTGTGATTGATTCTTTGCATGACTGACTAGGTGTGTGAGTAACTCTATGGATGAGTGGCGGTGTGTGAGTGTCTGTATAGATATGTGAGTGCATATGATAATGCCGTATTGATGGTTGACTGCATGTATGAGTGACTGTATGGGTGAATGAGTGGATGTGTGTGTAGACCTAGGAATTAGTGAGTGGGTATGTACTAACTGGTATTGGTGTATCTAGGAATTAGTGAGTGGGTATGTACTAACTAGTATGATGTGTCTATGCATCAGATTATCACGTGGATGATGTCATCAGTGATGTCATCAGTAATGTCATTTGAGATGTCATCAGTGATGTCATCAGTGATGTCACTGACCATGTCATGAATGATGTAATATGTGACGTCTTCAGCAGTGCATTGCGGGGGCGCGAGTTATAGTTAGCTGAACTAACTATAACGGCCGAATTTCTCTGGTTTTGTACGAGTGAAATATCCAACTAACTATAACATCCCTGTAACCTGTGGTTTTTTCAGTGAATATATAAATATATATATATATATATATATATATATATATATATATATATATATATATATATATATATTCTGCTCCCAACTCCACCGGGTAATCGTACCCTTAACAGATGATAGCACTCACGGGGGCGAGTTCCAAGTTTTATTCACCAAAAAGAACTCGGGGCACACAGGCGCGTTTCGGTAACCGCCTTCTTCAATGTTTGCACGAAACGCTGGAGCCGCCATTTTTTTATATACTCATTAACATTACGTATTTCCAGGTAATAGAAACAGTGAAAGGACCATTAATACATAACATTGCTTATTAAGCACAGAAAATTCCGCCATCTTGTAATGTCTGCAACGGAAAGTGGACTCAGTGAATATTCATCATATTATACCGTCCAAATGACAGCATCGCCATCACTGTGCTTGTGTATGCTAATGTGAAAAATATATTGAAAAAGTTTAGTTAAGCCCTGGATGGGCCGCATTAATTCCTAAAATTCAAAAATAAATGCCTCCGACCGAAACGCGTCTGTGTGCCCCGAGTTCTTTTTGGTGAATAAAACTTGGAACTCGCCCCCGTGAGTGCTGTCATCTGTTAAGGGTACAATTACCCGGTGAATGGGCGGAAAGCAATCTAGAAGCTTCAATGCGTTTAGTCTGCCTACTTATAAAATATGCCAAAATTGACTGTGATGCAAATATGAAGGAGATTGCACGTATCTATTGCGATCTGGATAAGCTGACAAATCCCAGCAACAAAGATTCCATTGAAAAGAGCATTAAGGAAATGAAAGAACGTCTAAAAAAACAGGAAGACGGAATCAAAAATAGAAAAGCATACAAATTTGCGCGCAACAAAAATGACTATGAACAAGGACAAGTGTTCACTTTCGCCCGCAAATATGATTCGCTTAAGAAACAAAAGACAACTAATCTAGATCCAAGTCATCAACAAGTGACCCCCAATGTTAGCAATGACATGTATGCCTCCACATCTGATGTCAGCACAATTCCCAGCGACACAGAATCAGAACGTAGTGGAGAACTTGCATCTAATACAAGAGCGGATATGGGGCACTTATCCTTAGCTGAGGAGATGGATTTTATAAGGGAACAGCGGAAACAGACCTTACGACCGCGGAACACAAATATGGCTCAAAACAAAAAAGAAATATTCGAAGGCGCAAAAGGCGCAAATGCCTCAGGCTCCAAAGGAAGAGGGCAGCAGAAGGAACGTTGGCAACAGCGTTAACCTCAGTGGACAAAACCATAATCAATATGACAGACATTGAATTAAACCAGGCGGAAAAACAACTGCTCGCTTTGGGTTTAAGTTACTGCCCAGAAAGCAATTTTAATTATTGTGAAACCCGTATCTATGTCCACAAATTCGTTCAGAAGCTCAAGCTGTCAAAGTATTACACGATTAAGAAACAAACTGCAATAGAAAAAGAACCACAAATACAGGTGCCCAGTACCGGGCTAACAGCTGGTGAAATTCCATTGATGAGAACATTACATGCATTACGTAAAGAGCCGAATGACAACAATCCATCAAGTAATAGCACTCAGAGCATAGCGGACAAGGAAGGAGTGAATATCTCATCACCCGGGCACAGTCCCTTCAAGGCCCCATCAACATTCGTGCCCACTATGCCCCGAGATGCGGTAGATATCTTTCACGACAGAGTGACAGAAGAATTGAAAAAACTCTACCGTAACTCGAAAAAGCATACTAAAACCCCCAATCATCGAACTACACAATACTTCCAACTTATGGCCAAACTCGAGAATAATTTCACGGTGGTCATCAACAAATCAGACAAAGGCGGAAATATTGTTCTGTGGGGCAAAGATGAATACAAAGTAAAGAGCATACCGGCACCTCAACAATCAAGAATGTTATAAAAAGATCAGTGCCTTGGAGGTCAAAAAGATTAGCAAAAACTATAAAGATGAATTGACTTCCTGGAAAGAGAGGGCATGATATCAAAAGATGAATTTAACTTTTTAAACAATGAGTTCCCCATCATGCCCACAATCTATTTCATCCCTAAGGTCCACAAAGGGGTCAGGCCTATACTGGGGAGACCTATTATTTCCGCTAGGAAAAGTATTTTTGAGTGCACCTCCAGATATGTTGATTATTATTTACAAGAACACGTAATCAATCTTTCTACATATATACGCGACACCAATGATTTTCTTCATAAACTGAGCGCACAAGCATGGACCGATTAATATTTGTTCCTTACCTTAGACATTACTGCCTTATACACCAGCATTAGGCATGACGACGGTTTGAATACAGTAGATTTTTATTTGAAAAAAAGACCAATATCAATGTATAATCACAATATTATGCTGCTTAAAATGATCCGATGGTGCCTTTTTAACAATGTTTTTACATTTGATGGCAGTATTTTTCAACAACTGCAAGGTGTGGCTATGGGGGCATGCTTCTCCCCCAGTTGCGCCTGCCTCCATGTAGGCTGGTGGGAGCAGCATGTCCTACAGGTGGAACATAGCAATGCTTGGACAAATCATGTAGTTAAATGGTGGCGTTACATTGATGACGTTTTTGTAATTTGGCATGGAACACAGGCTCAAGCTGAATCTTTTGTAGAGAATATCAACAGTAATGACATGAATTAAACTTTACAGCACATATTGATAAACTTACAACTAATTTTTTGGACATCACGGTATACATCAACCAGGGCAAAATAGAAACCTATCTCTATAGGAAACCCACGGCAGGAAATACATTGTTACACGCGACCAGTTTTCACCCACAACACACTATCACCAGCATACCATACGGTGAATTTCTAAGAATATACAGGGCCTGTAGCTCGAGCAAAGACTTAGAGTACCATCAGAATGCAGCCAAGCAAAGGTTCATTGAAAGAGGGTATAATCCTAAAAAATTGGATATAGCTATCAGAAAGGCCAATAGCAAGGACAGGCAGTCACTGTTGAGTGGAAACAGTAGAAAAGCCACACTAGAGGTCCCTTTGGATAATATCGTTTCTGAGAATGTTTCATCTAACAATGTAGATACCACACAGTGTAGGCTTATAACCACTCATAGCAAGCAGGCCAATGCCATTAAATCCATCATCAACACACAATGGCCTATTGTTCTTACAGATACTACACTCAAGCAAATACTGCCTCATAGACCTAATCTGACCTTTCATAAAGCATACTCTATGCACAATGACCTAGTCAAAACAAGTCCAGAAATGGATATAAAAACGAGCTGGTTATCGCCGAAAAAAGGCTTCTACAAGTGTAGTTCCTGCCGTGCGTGCAAATTCGGAATAAATACCACCAGTTACTCCACGGCTTTCTCTGACACCTGTATAGAACTTAAAGGTCACTATACGTGTAGATCCGAATATGCTGTATATGTCTTACAGTGCCAGTGTGGGTTACGTTACATAGGCAGCACAAAACTTCAGGTATATGTACGTATATTACAACATCTACGCGCTATTGTTAATTCAGACCTTGCGTACCCAGTGGCTCGACACTTTAAATTGGAACATAATAACAATCTTGATTGTCTTCAATATTTTGTGATCGACACTGTACCAGCCAACAAAAGAGGAGGTAATCGAGAAAAAGCTAAGACAATTAGAATCAAGATACATTGTCGAACTCGATACCAAGTTTAACCTTGGTGAGGATTTACATAATTATCTGTAGCTTTGCACTACCGTCGAAAGGTTCAATGGTCTAGAATGTACATCATATTGGCTGTTTTCTGATTCACAACATAATGCTCATACTTCCAACATATGATGCTATTAGCCAAGATGTGGTTCCAATTCATTAGCACTTTATTATAAGGGAGCTCCCTTTGAACCAGATCAATGAGTCTCAATACCTTTTAATACGTTCACATATCAAATGTATTATCTTTTTTATCTTCAGCTGCCATATGTATTTTACTCAATTTTTGCACTTTAGACACTTGTAAAATTTGCACACTTTTGCACTCATTTTGCACATTAGACTTGCACTTTGGAATAGCTTTCAATTTGACTGAGCGTAATACTTGAAGCCAATGAGGCTAATATACAATATATATCAATAATGTTTACATCGCAGTATTTGCACAGACTATTTTACAGACATATTTATTGATTATTTATGTGGCATGGTGGTTGTTTTTAAAATCTTTATCAATGATATTTTATAACGCATACAAGTATAGCTTTTATCATTATTTTTAGTATATAAAATAACTGCATTTGTGCGTTTTATATTGTATATGCAATTATGGTGTATTTAACTGTTAAATATATATTTTATTTTTATTTTTTGCGTACTGACCAATGTGGGGTACAAACTGCAAATACAGATTAAGCGGTCCCAATAATGCCATTTACAACTGTTAGAACTATGTACACTCTGTAGTTCTTAACCATTCAAGCCATAGTTTTTTGAGTATTTTGTCTATTTCCATTGTGTTGCAGCCATGTTGTCATGTGACTGACAGGTATCCAATAAATCACTAACTTTCACGTAACGTGATCATGTGACCAAGGCCACTGCGTTGGCCGAAACGCGTCATGATCGACTTTGCACCGAACTGAACATAAATTGCTACAATGGGCACTAAGCAAACGAAGTTGGCCGTATCTCTTTGAGTGCGCGAATGCACGTTGGAGTGGTAATTGGATATATATATATATAATACAAAAAGAGTTGCCTCTAGGTGGGATGCACTGCCCGGTGGAAATTACGCCAAAGCAAGGGCACACACCATGAACAAAGTCCTTTTCTGGTTTACCTGCCAGACGCGTTTCGGGCCAACGCCCTCTTCAGTGGCAGACCATGTGACGTGCCGGCATGCGGCAACCACCAGTAAATCCCCATAATAATAACACTCAGGTGAACCACCTGAAGCAATGCTTCCTGGGACTGGTGGTTCAGTAAAACCCAAGTGGGTCGCCGCCGGCACTCACATTCAAAAATGTCTTTAAAAGGATTGCCGATGTTCGCGCCGGCACCCCTGCATATAACAGGCACCTCCTGTTCCACAGTTAGCTGCCCCAATAAAGCAGCCGTGGACCCGCAAGTGTTTCGCGGTGGTGCAATCCCGCGACCAGGCAGGCCGCTGTACAAAATACAAAAAGAGTTGCCTCTAGGTGGGATGCACTCCCAGGTGGAAATTACGCCAAAGCAAGGGCACACGCCATGAACAAAGTCCTTTTCTGGTTTACCTGCCAGACGCGTTTCGGGCCAACGCCCTCTTCAGTGGCAGACCATGTGACATGCCGGCATGCGGCAACCACCAGTAAATCCCCATAATAATAACGCTCAGGTGAACCACCTGAAGCAATGCTTCCTGGGACTTGTGGTTCAGTAAAACCCAAGTGGGTCGCCGCCGGCACTCACATTCAAAAATGTCTTTAAAAGGATTGCCGATGTTCGTGCCGGCACCCCTGCATATAACAGGCACCTCCTGTTCCACAGTTAGCTGCCCCAATAAAGCAGCCGTGGACCCGCAAGTGTTTCGCGGTGGTGCAATCCCGCGACCAGGCAGGCCGCTGTACAAAATACAAAAAGAGTTGCCTCTAGGTGGGATGCACTCCCAGGTGGAAATTGCGCCAAAGCAAGGGCACACCCCATGAACAAAGTCCTTTTCTGGTTTACCTGCCAGACGCGTTTCGGGCCAACGCCCTCTTCAGTGGCAGACCATGTGACGTGCCGGCATGCGGCAACCACCACTAAATCCCCATAATAATAATGCTCAGGTGAACCACCTGAAGCAATGCTTCCTGGGACTGGTGGTTCAGTAAAACCCAAGTGGGTTGCCGCCGGCACTCACATTCAAAAATGTCTTTAAAAGGATTGCCGATGTTCGCGCCGGCACCCCTGCATATAACAGGCACCTCCTGTTCCACAGTTAGCTGCCCCAATAAAGCAGCCGTGGACCCGCAAGTGTTTCGCGGTGGTGCAATCCCACGACCAGGCAGGCCGCTGTACAAAATACAAAAAGATTTGCCTCTAGGTGGGATGCACTCCCAGGTGGAAATTACGCAAAAACAAGGGCACACGCCATGAACAAAGTCCTTTTCTGGTTTACCTGCCAGACGCGTTTCGGGCCAACGCCCTCTTCAGTGGCAGACCATGTGACATGCTGGCATGCGGCAACCACCAGTAAATCCCCATAATAATAACGCTCAGGTGAACCACCTGATGCAATGCTTCCTGGGACTGGTGGTTCAGTAAAACCCAAGTGGGTCACCGCCGGCACTCACATTCAAAAATGTCTTTAAAAGGATTGCCGATGTTCGCGCCGGCACCCCTGCATATAACAGGCACCTCCTGTTCCACAGTTAGCTGCCCCAATAAAGCAGCCGTGGACCCGCAAGTGTTTCGCGGTGGTGCAATCCCGCGACCAGGCAGGCCGCTGTACAAAATACAAAAAGAGCTGCCTCTAGGTGGGATGCACTCCCAGGTGGAAATTACGCCAAAGCAAGGGCACACGCCATGAACAAAGTCCTTCTCTGGTTTACCTGCCAGACGCGTTTCGGGTCAACGCCCTCTTCAGTGGCAGACCATGTGACGTGCCGGCATGCGGCAACCACCAGTAAATCCCCATAATAATAACGCTCAGGTGAACCACCTGAAGCAATGCTTCCTGGGACTGGTGGTTCAGTAAAACCCAAGTGGGTCGCCGCCGGCACTCACATTCAAAAATGTCTTTAAAAGGATTACCGATGTTCGCGCCGGCCCCCTGCATATAACAGGCACCTCCTGTTCCACAGTTAGCTGCCCCAATAAAGCAGCCGTGGACCCGCAAGTGTTTCGCGGTGGTGCAATTCCGCGACCAGGCAGGCCGCTGTACAAAATACAAAAAGAGTTGCCTCTAGGTGGGATGCACTCCCAGGTGGAAATTACGCCAAAGCAAGGGCACACGCCATGAACAAAGTCCTTTTCTGGTTTACCTGCCAGACGCGTTTCGGGCCAACGCCCTCTTCAGTGGCAGACCATGTGACGTGCCGGCATGCGGCAACCACCAGTAAATCCCCATAATAATAACGCTCAGGTGAACCACCTGAAGCAATGCTTCCTGGGACTGATGGTTCAGTAAAACCCAAGTGGGTCGCCGCCGGCACTCACATTCAAAAATGTCTTTAAAAGGATTGCCGATGTTCGCGCCGGCACCCCTGCATATAACAGGCACCTCCTGTTCCACAGTTAGCTGCCCCAATAAAGCAGCCGTGGACCCGCAAGTGTTTCGCGGTGGTGCAATCCCGAACTGAACATAAATTGCTACACTGGGCACTAAGCAAACAAAGTTGGCCGTATCTCTTTGAGTGCGCGAATGCACGTTGGAGTGGTAATTGGATATATATATATATATATATATATATATATATATATATATATATTCTGCTCCCAACTCCACCGGGTAATCGTACCCTTAACAGATGACAGCACTCACGGGGGCGAGTTCCAAGTTTTATTCACCAAAAAGAACTCGGGGCACACAGACACGTTTCGGCAACCGCCTTCTTCGATGTTTGCACGAAACGCCGGAGCCGCCATTTTTTTATATACTCATTAACATTACGTATTTCCAGGTAATAGAAACAGTGAAAGGACCATTAATACATAACATTGCTTATTAAGCACAGAAAATTCCACCATCTTGTAATGTCTACAACGGAATGTGGACCTAGTGAATATTCATCATATTATACCGTCCAAATGACAACATCACCATCACTGTGCTTGTGTTTGCTAATGTGAAAAATATATTGAAAAAGTTTAGTCAAGCCCTGGATGGGCCGCATTAATTCCTAAACTTCAAAAATAAATGCATTCGACCAAAATGTGTCTGTGTGCCCCGAGTTCTTTTTGGTGAATAAAACTTGGAACTCACCCCCTTGAGTGCTGTCATCTGTTAAGGGTACGATTACCCGGTGGAGTTGGGAGCAGAATACATAGGCGGGAGCACCCCCGCTGTGACATGCACCGTTCGTGAGTGCAACAGGCTGGTGCACAGGGAGCTGGAATTGAATCATTTCCTGTCGCACCGTGGTTGCGGAGTGTGAGAAGCAACGGATATCAAGACCGGAGAAATTAACACCTCAGACCCGGGAGTTTACCGTCGGATCCTGTTGACAGCAGGACCGGGCTACGAGCTATTATCCCGGTAAGGTGCCGGTGGCACATTGTATTTCCATTTACCATACTGCAACCACAGAACTAGGGGGAACGAGGGCGATTATAACCTGAACTGTGTTTACAGCAATAAGAATTGACATTATGTTTTGCGAATCGGAATGCCGGTTGGCGGCACAGAGCATGTTTAGAAAACGTGATGGGACAAACAAGGTGGACGGTAATGGAGGGGCTCCATTAACATCCAATATAGCCTCAAAGTTCTCCGCTCTAGAACGTCTCTATGAGCATGAGATAAGAAAGTGGTGGGAGGCGACCTCTCTACAAAATTACATCAAGGTCAATAGGGTCCCCCGGTGTCTACGGATCTATACCGTCCCCGCATACGAGAACCCCGATCCCCGTTTGCTGGATGAGTGGGCGGAACACACGGCCCAATCCTGCAAGGGGATGCTGGTCATACTCGTAAGATTTGCATGGAGTGACCGAGACAAAGCTCTATCTGATATCAAGGAGCTAGAAGAAGAATTATCAAAAGAAGATCAATCTAAAATGGAAGAAAAGAGGGAGCTCATGAAAAAAAGATTAAAAACCTATGAGCAAAAGATCAAACAAAGAAAAGAGGAAAAATTTGATCGTGATGAGAAAGATTATAGCCTTGGCAGAGTGCTGACCTTTGCTAGGAAATACGATAATTCTAGAAAGGAATTGCAACAAAAAAAGACCCAGTCACAAGTAGAGTCCCGGGATACTTCGGAATCAGAGGTAACAGGGGGTGACTCATCAAGCGAGGAGAGTGGAAGCGGCCAGGCCACTGGAAAAACTCCTTTTTACGAGGAGTTCAGGCTCATTCGCAAACAACAACAGAAGGGAGGAAGAGGCAAGCCTCCGGAGTTTGCAGCAAGAGGAAGACGAGGCAGGGGTCGCAAAAAGCGAACGCTCCCCACCAGTCAGTCGCAGCAAGAAGCCCTTCAACAAGAGAAAATAGATGGGGAAAACAATTTAACGAACATCAATTGGACACCTAAAATCTTGTCAGCTGCTGAAAAATCAGTTCTGAAACTCGGTCTGTCCTTCTGTCCACAAAAGAAAATGGAATTTACACAAACATGCATAGATCTTTTCAAGTTCACCCGCAAGCTGAAGTTACACAAATACTTCAAGCTGAAACCTGCTACCAGCAAACCCAAACCATCGGGTTCAGTGACGAATACAAAGGACACTTTAACGGGTAAAGATCTTCGAACACTACAGGTACTGGAAAGTCTGCAAATGGAAACCACAGAGATTGGTGAGGAAACTCTAGGTCCGACTCAACTGTTGGACCAATTGGAAATACAGCAAAGCGGAGGTTTGAGTTTATTTAAACTAGCCTCCGTATTTCTTCCACAGATGCCGGCTGATGCCATTGACATTTTTTCTGAATCTGTCATTAAAGATCTGACACGCCTTCGAGGTGATGATAAATATCAAAAGAGAACAATGAACTTGCATTGGAAGGCTTGAGTCAGGACGATTCACTCATCTGCAAACCATCGGACAAGGGGGGCAATAGTGTCCTACTGACCCGAGAAAAATATCATGCTGAAGTCAATCGACAATTGTCAGATGTTATCTGTTATGAAAAGATAAATGAAGAAGTATACAATCAGAGTATCACTGACTACCATCTAATGATATCCTCATGGTATAAGAAAAACATGCTGGAACTGGAGGAACATTTATTCCTTAGATGTCTCAATCCTGTGATTCCCACATTTTACTATCTTCCTAAGGTTCACAAGGACATCACGAACCCTCCTGGGAGACCGATTGTCGCCTCATTAGGCAGTTTAACTGAACATATGTCTGTATATATAGACCATTTCCTCTCCCAACAGGTGGTGAAACTAAGATCTTATTTAAGGGATACTAAAGATTTCCTCATTCGTATTAACCAAATCAAATGGGAGGAAGGATTTTCCTTGATGGTGTTAGACATCGCCAGCCTTTACCCATGCATAGCACATGCAGATGGTTTAAAAGCGGTACAGTTTTTCTTAGTGCTTCGCCCATTGAGATTTACTGAACACAATGCCATGCTCATAGAGTTCATCAGTTTCTGCTTAAATCACAACATATTTCTTTACCAAAACCTACTCTATAGACAAGTCTCTGGAACGGCGATGGGCACCTGCTTCGCCCCCAGCTATGCGAACCTTTTCGTAGGCGGGTGGGAGGAGTAGGTGGCCTGGGCCGTACCCAATCAAGCCTGGACTGACAGGATAATAGCATGGCATCGTTATATTGACGATCTTTTTATTATCTTTAAGGGATCACCAGAATATAGAAGTATTAAACTCGAATAACATCAATCTAAGATTTACAGGTGAAGTGAGCACACGGGCAGTTAACTATTTAGATCTGAATGTCTATGTGGCTGAAGGTCAGCTTCATACAAGACTTTATCGTAAATCTACTGCAGGAAATTCCATCCTGCATGCCACGAGCAGCCACCCTAAAAAGCTCATCAACAGTATCCCATATGGGGAACTGTTAAGATTAAGGAGGAATAATACCAGTGATCTGGAATTTAAGATGGCCACCAAAGAGAGCATGGAACGTTTCAGAGTGAGGGGTTACAGCGATGCAGTCCTCTCAAACGCCTTACAAAGAGTGAACTCTACCCAAAGAGGGGAGTTACTCATTGAGCAAGATAGGCCTAGAGAGAAGGAAACCATTAAGTCCAACAACGGGATGTTCAGAATGATCACCACGTTTTCTGACAATGCTGGACAGTTAAAACGGATACTAAAGAAAAACTGGCATACATCTCTCTGATACAGTAATAGGGGAGGATTTACCATCTGACCCCCTAGTAACCTTTAGAAAGGCCAGATCATTACGAGACAGTTTGGTTCATAGCTATCAGAGCATTGAAATTCCCAAATCGTCTCTAAAAGCTCTCAATGGATTTTATCCGTGTGGAAAGTGTAAGGCGTGTAAAAGAAGTAAACGTGTGTTGTCTTACACCATTCCGGGGTTAATCAAACCCAAGAAAATCATGAGGTTCTTAACTTGTATGACCCCTTATATTGTATATTGCCTGGTATGCCTGTGTGGGCTCCGATACATCGGGAGCACCATTCACCCTGTGAAAATTCGCATACTAGAACATATGAGGGCGATCGCTAATGCTGATGAGGCCTATCCTGTTGCGAGACATTTTAACAAAGAGCACAACCGCAACAGAGATCTCTTAACATACTACTGTTTGGACCATGTACCAGTGAATCCCAGGGGAGGGGATAGAATTCAGAGATTGAGACGTGTAGAATCTCGGTATATCATAGACCTGCAGAGTAGAAGTCCCCATGGCCTTAACAGTAGTGAGGAGTTAGCAGTACACTTGGGAGATTAAATCTTTCCCCTTTCCTTCATATGTTGTGCTTTTTCTGTATTTGATTGTTTGCCTCGGTCTCATGAAATGTATTGTTATTAAATTGTCATGGAATTGTTTGGAGAAAAACAATGCACATGCTCGTAACTGCCTTTTAGCCGCAGTGTTTATGGTTGATTGTAGAATGTAATGAATCATATCCAGTGAGAATCATGTTTTGGACCATAGCCCATTCAGGGTGATATGATGGTCAAAGTTTGGGTCGAATGCATTTATTTTTGAATATTAGGAATTAATGCGGCCCATCCAGGACTTGACTAAACGTTTTCAATATATTTTTCACATTAGCATACACAAGCACAGTGATGGCGATGTTGTCATTTGGACGGTATAATATGATGAATATTCACTAGGTCCACATTCCGTTGTAGACATTACAAGATGGCGGAATTTTCTGTGCTTAATAGGCAATGTTATGTATTAATGGTCCTTTCACTGTTTCTATTACCTAGAAATACGTAATGTTAATGAGTATATAAAAAAATGGCGGCTCCGGCGTTTCGTGCAAACATCGAAGAAGGCGGTTGCCGAAACGCGTCTGTGTGCCCCGAGTTTTTTTTGGTGAATAAAACTTGGAACTCGCCCCCGTGAGTGCTGTCATCTGTTAAGGGTACGATTACCCGGTGGAGTTGGGAGCAGAATACATAGGCGGGAGCACCCCCACTATGACATGCACCGTTCGTGAGTGCAACAGGCTGGTGCACAGGGAGCTGGAATATATATATATATATATATATATATATATATATATATATATATATATATATATATATATATATATATTACCTACTGGCGGTCGCCAGTAGGTAGTTATAGTTAGGGCCACGTTTCCATAGGAAAAGCATTTTTTGATGTGCTTATAACTTTGGCGTTGTTTGACGAATCTTTACGAAATTTTCCAAAAAGTTCCTCTTTTCAGGTCAGCTGCTATCCTGAAATTTTGGGGGGGATTCGTCAAGGTGGGGCTAAGAAAAAAGGGGGTCCCAAAACGTGTTTTCTCCATGCAATTTCCATAGGAAACTTTAGACAAGGCTACAGGTCAAACTGCTGAATGGAATTACGCCAAATTTGGCACAGAGAAAGGTCTTGGTCCAGAAAGCACGCTTTTGTTTAAATCGGGTAAATCCGTTCAGTAGTTTTAGAGAAATATCAAATTTTCCAGATATCGATATTTAAGAATTCTGACATCTGATTGGCTGAAGCGTTACGAGCACGAGCTTGCGGCTGATTGGCTGTGAACTGTTGAAACTAGGAAGTGTTGGCAGCCATTTTGTGATTCAGTCCGTCAGCTCACAACTCTCCCTCTACAAGGCATCAGGTCCGTAGTTCTACCTCTGCGAGGCAACACTAAATATATACCGCAGCTCTCTCTGTGCGAGATACCCCTTTCACGGTCCCTCTCCCCACATCACCAGCTCGTGGCTATGGCTTTAGAAGAGAGTCAGTCGGCTCGCAGCTCTGCGACTGCGAGCTGTGAGCCATTTTGTGACTCAGTCCGTCAGCTCGCATCTCTCCCTCTAAAAGGCATCGGATCCGTAATTCTACCTCTGCGAGGCAATACTGAAAATATCCTGCAGGTCTATCTGTGCGAGATACTCCTTTTACGCTCCCTCTCCCCACATCATCAGCTCGCGGCTATGCCTTTAGAAGCCAGTACGCCGTCTCGCAGCTCTGTGTCTGTGAGCCGTGGGGCCCGCAGCTCTACCTCTGTGAGCCACCTCGTTAGCTCATAGCTGTGTCTGTGCTAGCAGGCCCGTCGGCCCATTACTCTCCCTCTGCGAGTTAGCCCATCGGGTTGCAGCGCGGAGGGCTCGCAGCTGTATCTCTGAAAGCCAGTCCATTAACTGATAGCTGTGTGTCTGCTAGCAGTCCTGTTGGCCCGTTGGTCTCCCTCTGCGAGTCAGGCTACAGCTCTCCCTCTGCGAGCCGGTACGGTGCTGTGCTTTTGTGAGCCAACGGCTCGTAGGTCTCCCTCTGCGAGCTGAGCCCACGGGCCGCAGCTCTTCCTCTGCAAGCCTGCCCGACGGTCCGCAGATGTCCCTCTGCTAGCCGAATCGCAGCTGATACTCTGCGAGCCAAAATTGGGAATATAAGGCGGCTCTAAAAAAAGCCCTTCTGTTTTTTAGTTGGAGCTACATGTAAGTGCGAATGCACAGCTTCAGGTTAATCAGGAAAAATTGGTTTCCCTCATCTGTGAAGTGTACTCCATCACTTCTGTAGATATCAGCGATATCAAAACGTATTTTGTTGTTGTAAATCAACCCCATTCTATGGTCTCTGAGGTATGCAGACACAGCTTTGTTGACATTCTTCCTAGATTTTTCAATCTTATGACAAAATTGGTTTGACCATTTCCACTTCTGTCTTTGGCATATATTGGAATATACAAAGACAGTTTGAGGCAAAAGTAACATCAATTATCCAAAGGTGTCCTTCATAAGCATTTCCAAACCTACCCAGTCAATGTGCCTAGGTCGTTACCACCACAGTGCACAATCATGAGATCAGGGTGTTGGAGATGCAAACAGGTTTTAACCAAAGGGAGCAATTGGTGCCACTTCAATCCTCTCTGTGCAAACCATTTAATGTACACATTTTGTAAACCTAGGTCTAAGTCAATACGTGTCTGTTCTGCATACCTCTTGCACCAGAAAATATAGCTATGTCCTACAATCCACACTAGCATTTTGAAGGTATGGCTAGAAGATATGGATAAATGTCTGTAGCTCATGCAGTCCGTTCGTAGAATAAGAGATATGTTTAAACATGGGGAACTACTTTTTTTTACATACAAAACGTTAACGGATTGGGAGATGAAATGTATTGTGTCCTAAAAAGTAGGGTGTATATTAGTTTTGATGTAAAGCATCTTTGTGATTGGTTAATAAAAAAGCAGTTTATACGTGGAGTACATATTATAGGATGAAATTTGCTCAGCTCAACCACACCTGCTAATTGTATTTGGAAGGTGCAGTTCAAACTTGAAAGAATGGTGAACTTTTGACCTCCACATGCCGTTAAATGTTGGAGAAAATGTTGCAAAAAAAAATAGCGGTAGGTTTAAAAAAATGATGAACTTTTAACCTGCACGTATCGTAGAATGTTCTAGAAAGTGTTGATACAATACCTTGAACTTTTCACCTGTATGTGTCCTTAACAAAACAGTTTATATGGAAAGTTCAAAAATAAGCAATAAAGAGAGGTTTTGCAATCTAAAAAAATAAGTAACTATTCTGATTTGTTCTTTACATGGATTTATGTGTGGAGCAACAGGGAAATTGTGCCATTACTGGTTCCATTCTTGATGAAAGCGGTGCATTACATGTACTGTGTGACAAGAAAAGAATTGCATGCGTTTGTGACATTTGAAATCTGCATACCAACTAGGAAGGTAAATTAGAAATAAAGAAGGTGTGTTATGTGCGGGGGTGTATCCCTTTGGCAAGCTCCGCCTCTGTGAGCCAGACATTGTTTTTGCATAGGTGCTGGACGACATCTGATGCAGCCCCATCACCTACGCAGTCTGATGTGTCAGGGGCACACAGCCATGCAGCCATCACCCTGCCACACACACCGGACACAGAACCCGTATGAGGGGAGTTTTGTTCTGTGATTGATATGTGTGTGGGATGCATTGTGGGGGAATTGCCTGTGCACGGATGGCGATGCACACACACATGTTGGTATGTGGAGCCAGGTGCCCGTGCGCCTTGCGCTGCTTGTGCTATCTCACTCCGTCTCTCTCCCTCGCTCTCTCCCGCCCTGTCATAGCAAACTTGTGAAAGCGATGGGTGCGCGGCTCTCAGCGCGGCACTCGAGTACTTCTTAAGTCTTTCAAACACCGAGGGGTATATTCTCAAGGACATATCGCCGAGTTAACGGCACTTTATCGCAACCAAAATGGTAATAAATGTAACGCACCATTCACAAGCTGGAGCAAACAGCCCATATCACCAGTTTACCAGCGATAGGAGCCTCAAAAAGCATCGTCACGGATGAGTCCGTCAAATATTGCTAATGAGATGTAGAGTAGGCGTTCTCGTGCAAAAAGCAGCGAACACATCACTTCGCAAGTGTCTCAACCACCAGCAAGATTGTCGAAGAGAGTACAAAACAGGTGATAAGGTGCGTTAGTAGCAGTAAGTTTACACCTGCTCTGAGCTGGTGTAAAGTCGGACTACAACCTGCAATCTGAAAGGGAGCCCACCCAGAGCCATACGTGAATGACAACAGATGCAATGGATGCTATGAAAAAACAAGGAGACCCAAATACAATTGGTCAGGGACCTTTGGGTAATTGAACTATTTCTAAAGACAGTGGTCCCCAGACAGAAAATAAGTTATAAATCAATAAATATAGACCCAATCAGTACTATATTGTAGACATCTGTCCAGTCGGACAGATATTTAATATGCAGTCAAATAATGTTTACAGACAATAAACATGGAACAGTTTAAGTGGGACACAAGCCTGCATCCAACTTAGCAAGAAAGACGTACAACATAAAGTAAGGGGTTCAGGCAAAGGAAATTGTTTGTTTCAAGCACATTTCTAATAGAACAAACAGAATATACATGAGACACCATTACATAGAAATTAGAACATTTTCAAAGGGTGTATATGGTGTACAAGGTGTCGACGGCGTTTCGATCCCTTAAAAGAATAATGGGATCATCCTCAGGACATTATAAATAACATGCCTGTTTCCATATGGCTTAAATTGCTAGAACCATGGAAAAAATGGAGAGGAAGGAAAAGGGAAAAAATAAGTTAAAATTAGACAAATGAAAGTGGCGTATATCCGAAGTGCTCGTGAGATTGTCTCTAATGTGCTGTCCGACGTGATGCGAGGCGCTCCTGAACATGAGAACATGCACGTGGATTTAACGTGCAGTGAAAAATATATATAAAAAGGTGAAGCGAAGGGATAGAAAAAGAGAGGAAGTTAGGCCGACGATCAAGGTGGAAGCGAGATCTGGCGTAGGTGTTGGAAAAGTGAGATATCTCTAACAGTAGCTGTGTAGTGGGTGGCCGGCAAAGGAAAAGACAGAGCTGAAAGTACTGAAGGGTGAGGGCGCTAGTATCTATGTACGTATCATAAGGGGAGGTAGCGCTACAGTACACAATGGCACAGGGGAGGAAGAGGACAGATTGGGCATGTAAGGTGAGCTATGGCTTACCCAACGTGAAGAATGGAGCTGTGACAAAGGTCTTGAGAATCAAGAAGAACGGAAGGCCACCGGCATAGGATCTGTAGGGATGGTGGTCTTAGTTATAATCCTGGGAGTATGCACCGGAGTCAAGGTTCCTGCAGTAGGTAGAATGGGGCAATTGAGCAATTGAGGTTATTGAGGGGGAGGAGGGGTTGGGTATGAAAAGGTAACCGCGGTGTGCAAGGCGGCGCGCTTACCGGTTAGGGAGTTCCATTGTGGACATAATTCCAATGAAAAGCAAGCCGCATTTGTGGTCTTGAGCCGTAATACAGGCCAGTGCTAGAAGGAAGGAGCAAGGAGGAAATTAGGATAATGCAAGTGTCAATGGTGGTAGAGGAAAATGGCGTGCAGGGCTATCACGCTTACCGTATGTAATCTAGGGTCCGTCACAGCCTGGGTGTTTCCGGTCACAGAATTGAGTGAACCGGGAGGGAGCATTATATATTGGGCCCTCCAATTGGGAGAAGTGGGTCAGGTGACCAAGAATAGGAAAAATGGAGGAGAGACTGGTGGTTGCCAAACCAGCGGCCATCTTGGAACATGAAAGAATTTATGTGCACATAATTCCAATGAAAAGCAAGCCGCATTTGCGGTCTTGAGCCCACATCCGACACCCTTTGCACGTTGGATGTGGAGTCGCTCTACACCAATATTCCTCAAATTGATTCCCTCCTTGTCATTGAACGAGTCCTCAACAGACGACCAAGGCCCCATGCTGTACCCACGGTCTTTATACTTCAACTTTTGGAGATTTGCCTCACTAGGAATTTTTTCCTTTTTGATGAACAATATTATAAGCAGGTGAAGGGTACTTCTATGGGGGCCGTTTTTGCCCCAAACCTAGCCATACTTTACATGGACGACCTCGAGACCAGTCGCATACTGTCACCTATGAACCCATTCCGCACTGGGATCTCGGTGTGGAGAAGGTACATAGATGACGTTTTTATGATTTGGCAGGACTCTGACACCACCATGAGACAATTTCTCCACTGGCTCAATAACAATTGTGACGGACTCAACTTTACTTTGACACATAGTAAGACCACCATCCCATTCCTTGATTTGAACATTCAGCATATGGACGGGGTACTGATTACAAGTTTATTCAGGAAGCCTACAGAGTGGAACACACTCCTCAGATATGACAGTCACCATCCTCGTGCCCTGAGGGATTCACTCCCTTACTCACAGTTTCTCCGCATCAGGAGGAATTGCTCACTAAAGAGGATTATTTTCGCGAGGCAAAAGTCCTCAGCAATAAACTGACATCAAGGGATACCCACGTAGGCTAGTTCGTAACTCCTTAAAAGAGCCTGGTACTGTCCCAGGGATGCACTTTTGGAACCTAAAGAAAAACAACCACAGAACCGTACGGTCTGTGTGACCACTTTTCACCAGTATCACACACCATCCGGAAGAGCATTATCAAACACTGGGAGGTTCTGAATGCAGGGGTACTTAATTTAGAACGCCCCCTGTTCGCATTCCGTAAAGCAAAAAACATAAAAGATCACCTAGTACGTGCGGCCCTACCATCTACCAAAAACACAGGAACACTTAATGAACACTGGGGTCTGCCGCCCCTGACAGGACATGCTAAATGTGGTGATTGTATTGTTTGCCAGTTTACAATTGAGGGGAAAGAATTTGTCTTTGATAAAATCAGGATTGAACTGAAAACCTTTTCAAATTGCAACACTAATAATGTTATTTATGCTATTTTTGTCCTTGTAATAAAATCTACATTGGACAAACTACACAAAGGCACGGATATGGATCTGCCAGCACTGCAGCAGAATACGCTGCAATACTCCAAATGCTCCTCTTGTCGAACATTTTCAGGCAGCAGGTCACACTGAAAATGACATACGGTGGACAATCATTAGCGTGATAAAGCCACCGCCAAGGGGTGCGGACATGGCGCGGCTCCTTAACAAGGAGGAACTGAAATGGATCTTGAGGACTGGAAGTATTCATACAGGCCTCAATCTTCTGGAGGACTGGACTTCATTGATCTAACTGTGACTGCTTTTGAGTATCTATGCGCTCTTGGTCCTAAACATAGACAATTACTCCTTGAACTGCCCTGCTATGTCATTTTAAATGTCCAATGTGCTTCTCTCTATTGATGCCTCTTGTAGGTCCTTTTACCGATTTTGTCGCTCCAGAAAATGTACAGAGTATCATGTTGCTCTATGCTATTCTAAGGTGGCCAGATTTGCCACTCCTGTTAACTTTCCTTTTGCCTAAGTATGTGCACATAAATTCTTTCATGTTCCAAGATGGCCGCTGGTTTGGCAACCACCAGTCTCTCCTCCATTTTTACTATTCTTGGTCACCTGACCCACTTCTCCCAATTGGAGGGCCCCATATATAATGCTCCCTCCCGGTTCACTCAATTCTGTGACCGGAAACACCCAGGCTGTGACGGACCCTAGATTACATACGGTAAGCGTGATAGCCCTGCACGCCGTTTTCCTCTACCACCGTTGACACTTGCATTATCCTAATTTCCTCCTTGCTCCTTCCTTCTAGCACTGGCCTGTATTACGGCTCAAGACTGCAAATGCGGCTTGCTTTTCATTGGAATTATGTCCACGATGGAACTCCCTTAACCGGTAAGCGAGCTCGCCTTGCACACCGCGGTTACCTTTCCATACCCAACCCCTCCTCCCCCTCAATAACCTCAATTGCTCAATTGCCCCATTCTACCTACTGCAGGAACCTTGACTCCGGTGCATACTCCCCAGGATTATAACTAAGACCACCATCCCTACAGATCCTATGCCGGTGGCCTTCCGTTCTTCTTGATTCTCAAGACCTTTTGTCACAGCTCCATTCTTCACGTTGGGTAAGCCATAGCTCACCTTACGTGCCCAATCTGTCCTCTTCCTCCCCCTGTGCCATTGTGTACTGTAGCACTACCTCCCCTTATGATACGTACATAGATACTAGCGCCCCCTCACCCTTCAGTACTTTCAGCTCTGTCTTTTCCTTTGCCGGCCACCCACTACACGGCTACTGTTAGGAATATCTCACTTTTCCAACATCTACGCCAGATCTCGCTTCCACCTTGATCGTCGGCCTAACTTCCCTCTATTTTTCTATCCCTTCGCTTCACCTTTTTATATATATTTTTCACTGCACGTTAAATCCACGTGCATGTTCTCATGTTCAGGAGCGCCTCGCATCACGTCGGACAGCACATTAGAGACAATCTCACGAGCACTTCGGATATACGCCACTTTCATTTGTCTAATTTTAACTTATTTTTTCCCTTTTCCTTCCCTCCATTTTTTCCATGGTTCTAGCAATTTAAGCCATATGGAAACAGGCATGTTATTTATAATGTCCTGAGGATGATCCCATTATTCTTTTAAGGGATCGAAGCATCGTCGACACCTTGTACACCATATACACCCTTTGAAAATGTTCTAATTTCTATGTAATGGTGTCTCATGTATATTCTGTTTGTTCTATTAGAAATGTGCTTGAAACAAACAATTTCCTTTGCCTGAACCCCTTACTTTATGTTGTACGTCTTTCTTGCTAAGTTGGATGCAGGCTTGTGTCCCACTTAAACTGTTCCATGTTTATTGTCTGTAAACATTATTTGACTGCATATTAAATATCTGTCCGACTGGACAGATGTCTACAATATAGTACTGATTGGGTCTATATTTATTGATTTATAACTTATTTTCTGTCTGGGGACCACTGTCTTTAGAAATAACAGATGCAATGGAACCAACGATCATGCAGCTCGGACACCCAACACTGCTCCGACACCCCCGCCACCAGCCCCTTGTCCGCCATCCCCCTCACCTCCCCCCCCACACAAACAAATGTGACAGCAACGTTAGGAAATCTGGAACGTAACAAATTGGCTGATGTCGCACAATTATAGTAAAGAAGATGCATGTGAGGTTGGACAAATAAGAATCTCAGTCATCGATGGATTTACATATAAAACATTTTATTTAAACAAAACAACAAAATAAAAGTAGGTACAAGTATGGCGTGTCATCCCTCGACAATTTGTGAATCACAGCCTGCAAGACAAAAAGAAATATAAGATTGTGTGTCATGCGTCCATGAAAGGAGAGAGAGAAAGAGTGAGAGAGAGGAAGAGACAGAGAAAGAAAGAGTGAGACAGAGAGGAAGAGGAAGAGAGGAAGAGAGAGAAAGAGTGAGATACAAGGAAGTGAGAGAGAAAGAGAGAAACAGTGTGAGAGAGAGGTAGAGAGAGAGAAAGAGTGAGACAGAGAGGAAGAGAGGAAGAGAGAGAGAAAGAAACAATGAGAGAGAGAGGAAGAGACATAGAAAGAGAGAGAAGAGTGTGAGAGAGAGAAAGGAACAGAGAGAGAGAGAAGAGTGTGAGTGACAGAAAGGAAGAGATGGAGAGGGAGAGTGAGTGTTGACACTGTGGAGAAAATCCTTACAGCTCACCTTTCTGCCACCGGTGTGTCTCCAACCACGTGCCGGGACATAGTGAAGTCTTCAAGTTTAGTCATCTGAAACATCATATAGAATCAGTAATGGCAGAGTACATACAACTGCACACGCCTAATTCTCTGTTTCGCCCCTGCGCACCCAGGCTGCTGCACCCCATCGACTCCCGCCGCCCAGAGGTGTCTGCCCGCCTCTGCGCACCTAGGCTGCTCTATCCCATCCACTCCCACTGCCCAGAGGTGTCTGCCCGCTGCTGTGCACCCAGGCTGGTGCACCCCATACAGTTCCACTGCCCGGAGGTGATTGCCCGTTCCTGTGCACCCAGAGTGCTGCATCCCATCCACTCCCACTGCGTAGAGGTGTCTGCCCGCTCCTGTGCACCCAGGCTACTGCACCCCATCCACTTCCACTGCTCGGAGGTGTCTGCCCGCTCTTGTGCACCCAGGGTGCTGCACACTATCCACTCCCACCGCCCAGAGGTGACTGCTCGCTGCTGCGGAAACAAGGCTCTCTGCTCACCTTCCGCCACCGGCGTGTGTCTAAGAGGGTCCACCACGTGCTGAAGCAACCTCCTCAGGCGCAAGTTGCGTACACGCGGTCAAGCCGAGCTCACAATTCAGAGCGGGTGTTGATTGTAGGATGGCCACGCATCATCGCAGGCTGCAGACGCGCTCAGCTCTGGTGGCACTAACTCAGTGGAACTGAAGTCATCACCTCGTGGCGGGAGGTCCGTGTCGGGGGAGTCGTCAATCTGTGAATCACAGCCTGCTAGACAAAAAGCAAGATAAGATTGTGCGTCATGCGTCCATCAAAGGAGAGAGAGAGAGAGGAGAGAGAGAGAAAGAAAGAGTGAGAGGTAGACAGAGAGAAGAGAGAAAGAGTGAGAGAGAGAGGGACAGAGAGAGAAACAGTGAGAGAGAGGAAGAGAGAGAGAAGAGAGAAACAGTGTGAGAAAGAGGAAGAGAGAAACAGAGGAAGAGTGAGAGAGAGAGAGAGAGAGAGAGTAGAGAGAGAGAGAAAAAAACTGTGTGAGAGAGAGGAAGAGATAGAGTGAGAGAGAGAGGAAGGGAGAGAGAAAGAGTGTGAGGGAGAGAAAGGAAGAGATGGAAAGGGACAGTGAGTGCCGACACTGTGGACAAAACCCTCACAGCTCACCTTTCCGTCACGGTGTGTCTCCAACCACGTGCCGGGACATAGTGGAGCCCTCAAGCTTACTCATCTGAAACGTAGTATGGAATCAGTAATGGCAGAGTACATACAACTGCACACGCCTAAATCTCTGTCCCGCCTTTGTGCATCCAGGCTGCTGCACCCATCCACTTCCACTGCCCAGAGGTGTCTGCTCGCCGCTGCGCCCAGGCTGCTGCACCCCATCCACTTCCACTGCCCAGAGGTGTCTGCCCGCTGCTGCGTGCCCAGGCTGCTGCACCCCATCCACTCCCACTGCCCGGAGGTGACTGTCTGCCGCTGCGCGCCCAGGCTGCTGCACCCATCCACTCCCACTGCCCGGAGGTGACTGCCCGCCGCTGCGCTAACAAGCCTCTCTGCTCACCTTTCGCAACCTGCGTGTAGAAAAGAGGGCCTACCACGTGCCGCTGCAAGCCCAAGCCCTGGGCCCGCGGATACCGCACCCTGCATGTCATGCAGCCCCGCTCCATGAGGCCACCAGGTCTCACATTTGGTGCTGGGTCTTGATTTCGCCATGGCAGAGGACATACCAGTGCACCGGGCTTTTCATTGCAGGCTGCACATCCACTCAGCCCTTGCGGTGCCACTAACTCTGTGACCAGCGAGGCGACGCCACATGGCGGTAGGCCTGCGCTGTCTGATGGCTCAGGCCTACACTGCGGTCTAGCAGGGCACACAAAACCTGAGCTGTCCAGACCGCCGGGACGGGCCATCACTGCAGGCTGCACACCCGCTCAGCAGTTATGGTACCCGTACCTCAGTGGACCGAAAGTCACCGTCCCGTGCCGGTGTGCCTGTGCCGGCCGCAGTGTATCCGGTGCGAGCAACTCTGAAATGGCGTCGAGCACGTGCGCCCGGTCTTTTTTATTGGCAGGGTCACGTGTCTTGTGACGCGTGTGCTGGATGGGTGTGGTGTGGGTGTATACTAGCCGTGAGGGAGTGGCTGTGGCGTTCTGACAACTAGGGTGTGACCAGCAGATCACTGCAATGAAAATCTGGGCCATTTAGCGTTGTTGTCCTTCCCTGTAAGCGTAAGCAGAGTGGGCTGGCCTGGTGTATGCCAATCCTGCGTGAGGCTGTGAAGAATGACTCCGGAGCTATGGGCGTGGCTCCGTCCTTTGCTGTATGAGGAATCAACTGATGCGGGTGTCCCTGTTGTAGTGCTGACGTCACCCGGGTCGCAAGCGCGAATGTGTCACTCTGTGAGCCAAGTCCCACAACATGGCCAACATGGAAGGTACGGGAATCACTGACCCTACATTCATCCATAGTTCCACACATGAAAGATGGTGGACATGACACATCTGTGTGGATATGAATGTTTATTGCACATTCAGTGGAGTGTTGCAGCTGTAGCAATACAGGGCCATGGAAAGTTTAAGTTTCAGTTTTTGGCACATGGAGGGCAGCCAATTAGAGCCAAGCTTGTGTTCGGGGTTAGGCTGCGCCAACATATGTACTTATAGAATTACTCTGCCATTCCCCAAGCACTTATAAATTCACTATACACTCTCCTTGCAGTACTCTAATGATCCAGTCTCTATGTACGTACTTGTACAATTACCGAGAGAAAGTTACATAACCGAAGTTTTCCCCACTGCCAGAGGTAGCATGGTTGCATACGCTGTTCACAGCACAATGTAATGTGGTAGGGCCCAGGGGCGGCATCTTGCATACATAATGAACACACGGACACAGATAGATAGTGGAACTGGGTACGGGCACGTGCGCTCGACTCATTTTTATTACCAGGGTCACATGTCCAGTGACGTCTGTGCTGGAAGCGTGTGGGGTGAGTGTAAGCCAGCCCTCTGGGAATGGTTGGTGCTGGCAACAAGTACAACAGTAATCATTGGATCAGACACATAGATTCAATCATAAAGGGTCAATGATTTGTGCTGCACTAAGGTAGGGGCAACAGATGTGAAATAATACACACAAGATTGTATCGTAAAGGGTCCATGACTTGTGGTACACTGAGGTAGGGGCAGCAGATGTGAAATTATACACAAAACATTGTATCATAAAGGGTCCATGAGTTGTGCTGCACTGAGATAGGGGCATCAGAAACATTCAGCGTGTGCGCAGCCAGCGATGATGCGTGGTGCGGGCGAGCCGCACTGGGAGCAATGTCTGTTGCCTACTGGACTGAGTCTCTGCAATCGCGACTCGATGTGAATTGTGAGCCCTGCTATCCGCAGTGTAGATCGAAGGCAGTAGTCAGCACAGACATCGAAGAATGCTTTTAGTCACTTCCTGTTTACAAAATTCGAGGACATAGAGTACAATTCTGTCTGCAATAAATAAATCATGTCTCAATTTAAATTGTGAGCTCTACTAACCGCAGTGTAGGTGTATGGAACAAAAGATGAAACATTTATGGAATACACTGTCGAAATATGTAGGTTTCAGGGACGTTATAGTTAGTTGCCTACTGGACTCTGAAATTAATGAATGAAGACTGAATTTGAATTGTGAGCCCTGCTGAGCACAGTGTAGGCCGGAGGCAGCGGTCAGGAAGGGCCTACAGCCATGTGGTGTTGACTTGAGCTGCATACAGTCAGTGGTAGGTGTGGCGCTCAGCGTGTGCGCAGCCAGCGATGATGCAATGTCTCTTGCCTACTGGACTGCGTCATCTGCAATCGCGACTCGATCTGAATTGTGAGCCCTGCTGACCGCAGTGTAGGCCAGAGGCAGTGGTCAGGAAGAGTCCACAGCCACGTGGCGTTCACTTGAGCTGCATAGAGTTAGTGGTAGGTGTGGCACTCAGCATGTGAGCAGCCAGCGATGATGCAATGTGTCTTGCCTACTGGACTGCGTCATCTGCAATCGCGACTCTATCTGAATTGTGAGCCCTGCTGACCGCAGTGTAGGCCAGAGGCAGTGGTCAGGAAGAGTCCACAGCCACGTGGCGTTCACTTGAGCTGCATAGAGTTAGTGGTAGGTGTGGCACTCAGCATGTGAGCAGCCAGCGATGATGCAATGTGTCTTGCCTACTGGACTGCGTCATCTGCAATCGCGACTCGATCTGAATTGTGAGCCCTGCTGACCGCAGTGTAGATCGAAGGCAGTAGTCAGCACAGACATCAAGGAATGCTTTTGTCACTTCCTCTTGACAAAATTCGAGGACATAGAGTACAATTCTGTCTGCAATTAATAAATCAAGACTGAATTCAAATTGTGAGCTCTGCTGTCCACAGTGTAGACTGCCATTCAGTGTTCCTTTGGACTTGCAAGATGAAGTTGGTCATTGTACTAAAGCTATAACTGATATAAAACAAGTTCTTGAAGCAAGGATACTAAAAGGATATTATGTAGGTTTTAGGGACGTAATACTTAGTTGCCTACTGGACTCTGCAATTAATGAATCAAGAGTCAATTTTAAATGTGAGCCTTGATGACCGCAGTGTAGGCCGGAGGCAGCGGTCAGCAAGGGCCCATAGCCACGTGGCGTTGAGTTGAGCTGTACAGTTAGTGTCACCTGAAGAAACCAGTGTGTGTGGAGCCTGCTTTGATGCGTGGTCCGGGCAGGCCGCACTGGTAGCAATGTCTTTTGCCTAATGAATTCTGTCTTAATAAGTCCACGTGGCGTTGACTTGTGGTGCACTGAGTTAGTGGCACCTGAAGCACTCAGCGTGTGCGCAGCCTGCGATGATGCGTGGTCCGGCCGGGCCACACTGGTAGCAATGTCTTTTGTCTAATGAATTCTGCCTTAATGAGGCTACGTGGCGATGACTTGTGGTGCACTGAGTTAGTGGCACCTGAAGCACTCAGCGTGTGCGCAGCCTGCGATGATGCGTGGTCCGGGTGGACCGCACTGGGAGCAATGTCTCTTGCCTACTGGACTGCGTCATCTGCAATCGGGACTCGATCTGAATTGTGAGTCCTGCTGTCCGCAGTGTAGATCGAAGGCAGTAGTCTGTACAGACATAAGTCTGTGGTGCTTTGCTGCTGGGTTCGCAGGGGGCCTGTGTCGAGGAGGCCGGTGGTCACAGCGGAGGCCTCGTGGCAGGGTGAGGGCTGCCGCCCTGGCAGACGCTTTGGCCTTCCCACAAGTGAACCACGCCCAGAGCCCCAGCTTATTTATTCATACTCCTACGCTTGAGTGGGGTACGTTGGACCAGCCCACTCCGCTTCCGCTTCCAGGGGGGGACAACACAGCTACATGACCGAGATCTTCCCCACTGCCTGAGGTAACATGGTTGCGTCTATTGTCCACAACACTACAAGCACCAGCAGTATATGTCCACATGGAGAGGTTTGTGCTCTGCATAGTGAGGTCTGTCCACCACATCACCGCTACACTTGGTATTGTGTGCATTTTTATTGATGGGTGACTTGCGTCCTTCACACATACTTGGTTGCCACATCTCCCAACATTCAGCTATTGTGTGGCTGAGGGACCATGCTGTTTTTGGAGGGTCCGCTGTCCTGTTCTGCGCTGCCTCAGTGGTAGTAGGGAGGGGGGTGGTCCGGGGGGGAGGTCCTGAGGGTGATGGCAGTGGGTGTTGTGGCCTTCTTGGGTGTCGGAGCTGCATGGTCAGTAGCTCTATGACATGTGTTGGTCTTTAGATGTGGTTATGGGCTGGGCTCCCTTTCACACTGTATGTAGTCGTCCTGCTTTACACCAGTGAAAGGCAGATGTTAAATTCTTACTGCTAACGCAGCTTATCGCCTGTTTTTGGATCGCACCCCAGATTTGGCTGCTCATTGAAAATATCGGGAAGTGGTGTTTTTGTGTTATTTTTGCACGGGAACGCCAACTCTGCATATTATTGGCGTTAGTTGTCGCTCTCATTTGTGGCTAATTTTTTTGCGGAAGCTATTGTTGGAAAACTGGCGATATCGGCTGTTTTCACTAGGTTGAGAATGGAATGATAATTTAAAATCACTGAAAAAACCATAGTTTAATGAACATTATAATTAGAAATTAGCATTTAAAAAACGTTTAAAATTCACTGAAAAAACCATAGGTTTCAGGCACGTTATAGTTAGAAATTAGCATTTAAAAAACCTTAGAAATTCACTGAAAAACGATAGGTTTCAGGGACGTTATAGTTAGAAATTAGCATTTAAAAAACGTTGAAATTCACTGAAAAAACCATAGGTTTCAGGGACGTTATAGTTAGGTGGACATTTCACTCGTACAAAACCATAGAAATTCCACCGTTATAGTTAGTTCAGTTAACTATAACTCGCGCCCCATAATGCACTGCTCATGGCGTCACATATTACATCATTCATGGCATGGTCAGTGACATCACTGATGACATCACTGATGACATCTCAAATGACATCACTGATGACATCATCCACGTGATAATCTGATGCACCTCATCACACCCTAATATAACCTTTAATACACCCACTGTAAAATACACACTACCATTTTCGAAACCATCCACACACCAATACCAGTTACTACATACTCACTCACTGATTCCTAGGTCTGCACACACATCCACACATTCACCTATACAATCACTTATACATGCAGTCACTTATCAATACAACACTATCATATGCACTCATAAACCTATTCAGACACTCACACACCACCACTCATCCATGGAGTTACTCACACACCTAGTCAGTCATGCAAAGAATCAATCACACTCCCATTTACTCACCTAAACAGTTATACACACACCACCTCACTAATTCATACAGACAGTAACGCACAGTTACTCTCTTATGTAATCACTGAAACAAGTACAGACTCATCCATACATGCCACTCTCACAATCACTCAGTCTCACATATAGTTATTTATATACACCATCACTCACATATACTTCCTTTTACATATGTAGTTACTCACATATGTACCACTGAGACATCCATTCACTCACCAACACACCCATACACACACTTGCCCACCCATACAGCCCTTCACAGATGCACTCTTGAACCCATACACCCAGTGAATCACCTACTCACACATCTATGCACAGAGTCACACACCTCCAACCCACCCACACACACACTCAGTCCCCCATACAAATACTCAAGCAAACAATAAATAACCCATATAGACACTAATGTAGCTATTGACCAACCCATGTAGCAGCTTACACATCAACAGACAGACTGATACAGACATTCACACAGTTTAGTCACTAATCCATGCATTCAGTAAGACACGTTTAATCAGTCACTTATACAATCAGTTACATTCCTCCTAAATCCTCCATCCAGACACTTATACACCCACTCATTCTTCAATACACCTTGCCATATATATAAAACATATTTAAACTTTACAGAAACACACAGTCACTGGATGATGTCATCAGTGATGTCATCAGTGATGTCATTTGAGATGTCATCAGTGATGTCACTGACCATGCCATGAATGATGTAATATGTGATGTCATGAGCAGTGCATTGCGGGGACGTGAGTTATAGTTAACTGAACTAACTATAACGGTGGAATTTCTATGGTTTTGTACGAGTGAAATGTCCACCTAACTATAACTTCCTGAAACCTATGGTTTTTCAGTGAATAGGCAGGACCATGTTTCCATAGTAAAAGCTGGCCAATATCTTTGGCACTGGCTGGCGAATCTTCACAAAATTCTCCCAAAAATGTGCCCCGGTGTTTCAAGTTGTGCATGGAAAGTTTTGGGGCAAACTGTCAAGTGTGGGCTGAGAAAAAGAGGGGGTCAAAAAAGTGTTTCCCATGTTAATTTCCATAGAGATTTTAGATACGACTACAGCCCAAACCATTGAACGGAATTACATCAAATTTGGCAGAAAGGTAGCTCTTGGTTCAGAAAGCGTCCTTTTTGTGAATTGGTGTAAATTTGTTTAGTAGTTTTTGGGATATTAACCAAAAAATCCAAATTTGTATATCTAAGGAAAACGAAGGCTCCGTGACCCCTCCCAATCTCGTGCAGAGATCTGATTCACTGCCAACACCTCAACCAAGAATGATTGGCAGCCATCTTGAGACTCGGCTTCAGCCAATTCCCAGAAATTTGTTTTAAAAAAAGAAAATGAGGCAGGGTAGGAATACTCTGGAATGCTCTGGTCTTACATGTTAGCAGCTCCCTGGGTCTCAAAGCAATGCCGGCCTCCCTTTTTTTGGAAAAAGGGACAGGTCCAAGGGGATGGGGTTCCTGGGGCCGAAAATGGCCCGCTCCGCCCCCTCGCTTTCAATTATATATTAAGAAAAATAAAAGGCCGGGCCCCAGGGGATGGGGTCCCAAAGCTGCAATTTGCCTGGGAGGGGTCAGCACGGCCCCCATCCCTTTTTTTAAATAATTAAAATACATAAAATGGGCAGGCACCAGAAGATGGGGTCCCCGGGGCCCAAATGGTCTAGGAAAGGGGGGCCACGTGAACCCCTTCCTAAAAAATAGAAAGAAAAAGCTGGCAACTCATCGCGCCTCCTTTCTCCACCACTCTGCAACCGCGCCTCCTGGCGTGCTGCTAGTTGGGGGATGAAGTCCCTTTTGCTGCTGAGGGTCCTTAGGAACCAACAAGGCCTCTTGCTACCTCAAGTAAGTCCCACACAGAGGGATTGCTGGGAGGTGGTCAGAAGCCACGCCCCCTTTCTCCACCACTCTGCAAACACGCCTCTCGGTGCACTGCTGGTGGGGGGATGAGGTCCACTTGCCTTCTGAGGGCCTCAGGACTATAGTTGGCCTCTTCGACCAAGCAGCAGTGCACCAGGAGGCGCGTTTGCAGAGTGGGAGAGAAAGGGGCATGGCCTCTGACAACCTCTCATTAATCCAGCTGTGTGGGTCTTACTGGAGGTAACAAGAGGCCTTGGAGGATGGTGTTAGAAATGGGATTTCTGGTTGGCTAGGGCAAGTGCCTAAGCCAGGCAGAAACCACCACTCTAGTCAGGGCAAGGGAGTTACTCACCGAAGATAACCCCTGCTCACCCCCTTGGTAGCTTGGCACGAGTAGTCAGGCTTATCCCAGAGGCAATGTGTAAAGCGTTTGCGCAACACACACGCAGCAGCGACACACTAGGCACACCACAAAAGAAACTCCACAAAAGGTTATATAAAAATAGCCTTTGTATTATCCATAAAACACATCAGAGCATAATCACATATATACACTGTACCACCTGGCACTAGGTATTACTTTACAGGGGATTATACACATTACAGGGCCCATCAGGCCACTGTCACCATTAGAACAGGTGAGTAATAAAACAACCAGTAACTACTGGTAAAGGCATCTAGCATAAACACATTATGCATCAATCACATTAGGTATAAACCACACTAGGCATAAACCACATTTGGCATGAACCACATTAGGCATTAACCACATTAGGCATGAACCACATTATGCATGAACTACATTAGGCATTAACCACATTAGGCATGAACCACATTAGGCATTAACCCTAAATCATCAGTGCACCACAGTACACTCCTGAGGTGCACACCTCAGGTTAGGGCCTTACACCCCATCAAAACACTGGATGAACCCCAGGCTGACTGGCCTTCCTCGGGGGCCCATCCTGGGCTGTCCCAGGTGCCCTTTGTCCCAAAAGTCAGGGCTCTCCTGGCTGCCGATGCAGCACTTACTTCTGGGCACAATCCTCAGAATTCTATTCAAAATCCTCGTCACTACCTTTAGAGCAGTATGAAAACTTGGTCCATTGTACCTTTCAGCAAGATTCACCCCATATACCACAACTAGGACCCTTAGATCTTCCTCGGCGAACCTCCTCAAACTCCCCTGATTCAGATATAAAACCAAGGGAGGGAAATCTGTAACCTTTCCAGGAGCCAAAGCATGGAATCTCATGCCAGCTCATTTGAGGCTTCTGTAAACAGAAACACAGTTTAGGAAAGCATTGAAGACCTGGATTTTTGGAGCTTCAGATGAATTCTGTCAATCTCTTATATAGGTCGTTGCCCCTCTCTGCTCTGCTTGATCTTCATCTGCTTAGCGCCAGGATGCTCCTTCCGGAGTGACAGTCTGCGCTTTACAAATAACCAATTCAATTCAATTCACAGGAGGGGAGGGGGTGTAACTCACCCTTGTCCTCCCTAACCATGTGCCCCACTTTGCAGCAGCCCGCGATCTGGCGGTGCAGCTGTGTACAAAATAGGCACCAATAGGATGCCTCCCGAGCCCTGTTCACAGGACCTCTTCTGACCTCGACCGGTCTCCTCGCTGTGACCGGCGATTTCTGGGGACCCGCCTCTCTCTCTACCAGGCAGGGGGAGGCAGGAAGTTGCTGAAATGGAGCCCGCGAGGCTCCGACTCCTCTTGCTGCCACACTGACTCGGCAACACGCGGGGCTCTCCTCGGACTTGGGAGCCCCGCCTACCAACAGGCACAGACTTTGCCTGACTTCCGCTCCAGCCGTACTTCCTCCGGCCGGCCCCCATCCAGGCCGCAATCACCTGACTTCCTCTTTGGGGCCCTGGACGCCCAAGAATGCGGGTGGGCTCCTGCCTGGAGGTTGGATACCACCGGACACAAGAACGCAGGGTGGGCTCCCACCTGAAGGGTGACTTTGACGGCCTCTCTCTTCCTTGTGAGAGCCATGCCTTCTACCAGGCTCAGCCTTTGCCTGGCTTCCACTCTCCCTTCCGCAGGCTCATGAGCGCGAATCCAGAAAACAATCACGGGGCTCTAGACGCTCCTTACCATGCCCCACAGCAGTAGCGGGTCTGAACACAGCGCTCCCCATGCCAGCAAGGAGCAAACAGCACTTCCCTTCAAGGGAAGTGAGGAACAAACACATTCAGCCGGAGGTGCCATTCTAGGTCACCATCTTGGATTTTCTGATGGTCTAGTGTTTGTACCAATTAGTGCAGTTTTTTGGCGGCAAAACTACCAATTATGCTCAGTATTTAAGGACACTGCCCACACTGGCTCAATGTTCCATGGAGCCGCGGCGAGGCAGTGTCCTGGTGAGGAGGTAACCTTGATATTGTAAGTACGGCACAGCCAATTTGCAACAGTGAAACGCTGCTCATTTAGGAAGGATCTCAAAACCAACAGATTTCCTTTTTTTTTTTCAATTTCTTTTAACAGTATGTGACTATAGGTACCCCTTCCCTCCCGTTTTGAAGGCTCATGGGGCATTATCTGGGCGATATAAGAGTACGTGAACAGCCTAAACTTTGGAGGCTTCTTTATCTGTCACTAAACTGCTTTTTGAAGGAGAGATATATTTAACAGATACTCTCAGTTATACTTATCATATGGATACGCACACCACGAGGTCCTTAGATATAGAGTGTATGTTTTATGTTTTGTGTGTGTATGTTTTTGTATTGTCCCATCTCGTTGGCATAACACAGCACTGATTACCAATTATAACGGATAAAGATAAGAAAAATATATCACAGAAATATATCGCTTTTCTTTACAGGTCAACACCACATATGGTGCAGTTTGGATGTGTTATGTTATTTTAACTCTGTTTTTATTCTTCCAGAACCCATTCAGCAATATACCTACTGGGGTATAGTATACTGTGCATGTTAAATTTATGTGCACCACTTAGTTAGGATTATATGTAAATACACAGTTGTTTTGATTTGAGTGTAGAAGGGATCTCTTCTAAGTCCTGATGAGAAGCCAGGGAGGGCTTTGAAACATGTCGACACAGGAGACACTGCTCATTAAAGCATAGTATCTCCATCTCATTCCCCACTTTTAACGATACCAGCTCAAAGGAACATTAAAATTAATTTTTCCACTGAGCCAGGTATTTTTATTTTTCACCATTCACTCACTTCTGACCCTTCCACTCACACTCCTACACCACACATAGTATTGTTTTTCATAACCAGTGCCCCCACGTAGTCGTGAGGTCATAGCACGCCCTGTCCCGCAGCGGGGCGGGAAGACCCCGATGATGAAGCATGCCACCAAGGGTCCTTTTGGTGGGTGAGGGGTATTTAAACAAAGCTGTGTGCTTTCCACCATTGTAGGAGACACACGTAGTCTGGAGGAACAGTTCTATACTTTCCGATAAGGGTGGATCCCTTTGTTTTTTGACATGTTAGAGCCTTGCCATCTTTTATACAGGACACCACTGAATTTTTAAAACAGGTTTACAACTGTCAGTGGCACGATGACTATCTGTTAATGACACTAGATGTATCCAATCTCTACACCAGCATACACCACAAGGATGGTATTAGGGCGTTAGAACATATTCAGGGTACTAGGGCTATTGAATTTTACCAGCATAACAAAATGTTGATTAGCCATACAAAATTCTGCTTTGAAAATAATTTCTTTATGTTTCAACAGCAAGTCTACCAACAGATAAGAGGGGTAGCACTGGGGGCAAGCTTTTCTCCAAGCTATGCTTGCCTCCACATGGGATGGTGGGAGGAAATGATTGTAAAATCTATGTATGAAAATATCCTGGCTGATCATGTGATAAAGTGGATTAGGTATATTGATGACCTTTTCGTGATTTGGCAGGGAAGCAGACAGAGTGCATTGGAATTTGTTACCAGTATCAACAGCAATGATATCAACTTTCATTTTATACAGAATATCAGTGACAGTTCAGTCTGCTTCCTAGATGTTGAGGTCTTTGTTGCCAATGGTCGTCTTGAAACCACATTACACCGTAAACCGACCGCAGGAAACACTATCTTGCATGCATCTAGTTTCCACGCTAAGCATACCATACATAGTATCCCATATGGGGAAATGCTTAGGGCGTGCAGGATTTGCAGTAGGATAGTGATTTGATCAAGGTGCAGGAAAACAGCAAAATACGCTTCCTAGCTAGAGGCTATTCAGAACATACTGTCAATACAGCAATACAAAAAACCAGGGAGCAAAGTAGAAATGACCTGCTATTTAAACCATACAATAGCAAGGCCAAACGGACTAATAACACACTGCCAGAAGCTAGCAATCCTAGGTTAATCCTGACTTACAACAGACAAAAAGACAGTTTATGCAGGATTATAAAGAAAAATTGGCATCTAGTGTTAAGTGATCCGGTGGTGGGGGATAAACTTCCACAGAGACCGACAATAACATTCAGGAAGTCCCCATCTACCAGTGACTTCCTGGTAAGCAGCAGTCCTGAAATACAATCAGGCACCAGTTGGTTGGCAGTACAAAAAGGATTTATCAGATGTTCCTCCTGCAGGGCGTGCAAATTTGGTATAAGCAAAACATCCTATATCACGCCATTCAAAGCTAAGCCCATTAAAATCCAGAAGCTCCTTACATGCAAAACCGAATTTGCCATCTATGTGCTGGAGTGCTCTTGTGGACTGCGGTAGGTGGGCAGCATGAAACTGCAGGTCCACAAGAGGATTCTCCAGCACCTAAGGGCCATTACTAACTCGGATCAAACTTATCCGGTGGCCCGCCACTTCAGGGAAATTCACGGCAATGATTTAGATCAATTGAAGTATTATGTCGTGGACTCAGTTCCACAGCTAAGACGAGGTGGCGATAGAGAGGCAATTCTCAGGAGGCTGGAAACTCGGTACATTTTGGATCTAGACCGCAAAAGCCCACAGGGACTCAACACAACCGCGGACCTGTACACATGGCTTTAGCAATGCGTAGTCATGAGGTTAGTGTCCGATTGGTCAGTAACAAATCTGTAATGAAAAAATGCAACTTTGCACAAGTCTTAATTAACTGCTGCACTCCACAATCCTTGTATAGACCTTCCTTTTTCTGGTCTTAGGAAGACAGTTTATATGAAATCAGCACTTTTTAGCACAATGATACTTTAGATTAATATTGCACTTTATAATATATTGTAAGTTAGCACTTTAGCAATTTTTTTGCCCTTTCAGAAAAATAAGCACCTTAAAATGCAGCAGTGAAGAAAAAGGCCCACTTGGGCAGTATCAATACTTCAATATTTTCATAGTCATGTATCTCTGGCTTGTTTAATCGAACATATTTATAATGTAAACATAGCATATGAACCTCGACTTGATAGGTTGAACAGCAGGCAGGTATTATACGGCAACTGCAATTCATTGGGTTTTAAGTGCTTTTATATATATATGTGCTTTTATATTGTGTGGTATATTTATTGAATTTATACAGATATTCTGTTTATTTACCAAGCACATTGTGAGTAAGCTTTTGACCAGATATACAAATGTACAATTTGCCTGCTGCAATGTATTGTGCTATTGGGATTCAGAATGATAGTCTGTTTACCATTTCTGTTATGCACTTGGCTCTTTAAATTGGGGAGGGCTCGTGGACGCGTCATGTGATCAAGGCGTGCAAAGGCTGAAACGCGTCATGGCGGCATAGCGCAAAAATAAAGAAGAAATTGCACTAATTAAGTGGAGTCTGTTCCTGCTTTTGGTTCCGGTACCCAGGAAATCACTAAAAGAACAAGGATTGTTTTATATATATATATATATATATATATATATATATATATATATATATATATATATATATATATATATATATATATATATATATATATATATATATCCAAAAGAACACTCCTACTCCAATAAAGAAGAGGCACGTACACGAGGTATGTAGGTGTAGGGCTGATTTAATGTTATTCAGGTCTCCCACGACCCCGCAGCAAGAGAGAACGCGTTTCGCCTGTGCAGCAGGCTTTATCAATCTAAATGGTGCCATGAAATGCAAGGTATAAATAGCCCTCCCCCTCCTTAAAACATGGGTAGACATAGAAAATAGACTGTGCATTTAAAAAAAACTTAGCTGGAAAATCCTGTTTATCCCCACACATATAATTTGTGCAAATGCAAACATTAAATTAAAGAGTAGAAATAACGGCATAGTGCGCATTCAACATATTTTACCTGAGGATTAAAGAAGATCAATCTCCTGAAATATAAATGCACAGAAAAAATGTATATTGACTACCATAAGTGGGAGCATGTCCTAATGACAAGCTGAGGTGCATGAATGTATTAACCTAATATGGCGCCAAAACTCTCAAAGCATACTGCCCTGCTTTTGATACATCAGAAATTAAAACTGCAATACATTAAACTGCAATAAGTAAAAACGAGCTGCAAATGTAATTCATGGTTATTTACAAATGTCGTATTGCCCTGTAGCTGAAAAGGACACAATCACCCAGGTATGATCACTGGTCCTGGCAAAAATGAAACGGAACTAAACTTAGCATGCAAATGCGCGCTAGAACAGACACACATACAGCAGAGAATTTTGGGGTTGTCCCATGTCCACGGTACTCCAATTGTTCTATTACCACAGAACTACAGGACCCATAATCCCCTTCACTGGCCTCGCATGTTCAAAGTCCATAACTGGCTAACATGAGTGACAATTCAAATCACAGTTGTTCCTTGAATTTGCTAAATCGGTAACCGGGTAATCTCGACAATGAGTCCAAAGTCAAAAAAATGTCTCAGGAACAGTGTAAACAAGCAGCACGAAATATAACTCCATGATGGGCATACCCACGAGGTCGGAGGAGACCGATGAACTTAAATTAGACATGCCCGAACAGACCTCACCGCTTCTGCTTCGGCATCCACGGTGCCCAGTCACCAAAGGGCGCCAGTATCCTAGGCAAGGCCTTTCTTGCTGTGGAATGCAGACCTACGTGCTGACAGTCGAGAAAACCGCCCCGCTCCGCAATCTGGATCACCACAGCTGTCATCCTTAATCCTTTCTCTGGCGCGTTCTCTGGGAGCTCCACTGCATAGCACTACCATGCTTCACAAACCACCTGCGGTCAAAGTGGAGCCACAAAGCGGCTGGTGAGTACGTGTGCAGCGTCGACCGCCCGACGCTGTATTTAATCCAAAAGAACACTCCTACTCCAATAAAGAAGAGGCACGTACACGAGGTATGTAGGTGTAGGGCTGATTTAATGTTATTCAGGTCTCCCACGACCCCGCAGCAAGAGAGAGACGTGTTTCGCCTGCGCAGCAGGCTTTATCAATCTAAATGGTGCCATGAAATGCAAGGTATAAATAGCCCTCCCCCTCCTTAAAACATGGGTAGACATAGAAAATAGACTGTGCATTTAAAAAAAACTTAGCTGGAAAATCCTGTTTATCCCCACACATATAATTCGTGCAAATGCAAACATTAAATTAAAGAGTAGAAATAACGGCATAGTGCGCATTCAACATATTTTACCTGAGGATTAAAGAAGATCAATCTCCTGAAATATAAATGCACAGAAAAAATGTATATTGACTACCATAAGTGGGAGCATGTCCTAATGACAAGCTGAGGTGCATGAATGTATTAACCTAATATGGCGCCAAAACTCTCAAAGCAACTGTGTTGATCGTTTTGAAAATGGTAGTCTGTATTTTATAGTGGGTGTATCAAAGTTTATATTAGAATGTGAGGAGGTGCATCAGATTTTCACATGGATGATGATGTCATCAGTAATGTCATTTGAGATGTCATCAGTGATGTCATCAGTGATGTCACTGACCATGTCATGAATGATGTAATATGTGACGTCATCAGCAGTGCATTGCGGGGGCGCGAGTTATAGTTAGCTGAACGAACTATAACGGCGGAATTTCTCTGGTTTTGTACGAGTGAAATGTCCAACTAACTATAACGTCCCTGAAACCTATGGTTTTTCAGTGAATTTCAAAGGTTTTTTAAATGCTAATTTCTAACTATAACGTCCCTAAAACCTATGGTTTTTTCAGTGAATTTCAAAGGTTTTTTAAATGCTAATTTCTAACTATAACGTCTGTAAAACCTATGGCTTTTTCAGTGAATTTGAAAGGTTTTTTAAATGCTAATTTCTAACTATAACGTCTGTAAAACCTATGGTTTTTTCAGTGAATATATATATATATACACATATATATAGTCACTGAAAAAAACACAGGTTTCAGGGATGTTATAGTTAGGAATTAACATTTAAAAAACCTTAGAAATTCACTGAAAAAGCCACAGGTTACAGGAACGTTATAGTTAGGCTGACATTTCACTCATACAAAACCACAGAAATTCAGCAGTTAAAGTTAGCTGAGCGAACTGTAACTCACACCCCTGCAATGCACTGCTGATGACGCCACATATTACATCACTCATGAGATGGTCAGTGACATCACTGATGACATCATGATGACATTTCAAATGACATCACTGATGACATCATCCACATAATCTCTGATGCACCTACTCACACCCCAATATAACCTTTCATACATCTACTCCAAATTTCAGACTACCATTCTCAAATCCATTGACACACCAATACCAGTATGTACTTACCCACTCACTGATTCGTAGGTCTACACACACATCCACTCACTCACCCATACAACCACTCATACACCCAGTAACTCACCAATACAGTCACTGATATATCCACTCATATACACATACAGACACTCACATACCGTCAGACACCCATAGAGCTACTCACACACCTAGTCACTCGCCCAAAGAGTCAATCACACTACCACTTACTCACCTATACAGTTATACACACACCAGCTCACTTATACAGATACTAACACATACTCACTCTCCTATACAGTCACTGACACAAGCACACACAAACCCATACAGCTACTGTGAGAAGTTGGCCTGGTATATGCTGTCCACTAATTATAGTGGGCACCTTGCGCCAGTCCAAACAACCCCAAATTGGAATTAGATTAAAGACAACCTTTATTGAAAGCTAGCCTAGTGGTAGCTATGGAGAGCAGCCTTCAGGCTAAGTCTTGAAGGAATGTAAAGCAGCTTGTTTTACCAGTCTATAATCACTTGAGTGACCAAATGAAAGAGGACCACACCAGGTATATATATAAAATATATGTATTTAGTCTTAAACACACCCCTCTAGTCTCTTTATGAGGCTAGAGTTCGAAGTACATACTTTACAAGTGAAATATCAACAGTAATAGCACAAATACACGTTTGAGCCCTAGGGGCGTACCAAACCATATACTAAAATAGTGGTATAAGAACCACGACTGAGCTGAGACACAAGGCCTAGAGCCTGTAGAAGTGCTTGAACCACAAGGAACCACCCAAGGTAGTGACACAGGGGACCCACGGGGACGCGTGCAGTGTGAGAACACAGCCGCGAGCCGCCGTTGACTTCTATGGGGAATGTCGCGGTTGGAGTTTTAAAGAAAAAGGACACTTGGAGGAGGACTTGGAGCAAACCCTTTTAGAACTAGGCTGTTCTAGAGTCAACACCCACGGGAGCACCAGAGTACTCGAGTTACCTCACCCAGGGGAGCCGGGTGCATAGGTGGTTTTCGGGGTTGGGTTTCGTCGTCGTTTTCAATGGCGATCTGCTGCAAAGTGCTGCTGGCGGCCAATTCGAAAGTGTTCGGGTGGATCCAAAGGTGGATCGAAGATCTGAAGAACCTGAAAGCAGAGGGGACAGAGTCTGGGTCACTAGCCAGTGACCAGGAAGGCGATGAGCAGATGCCCACCGATGTTGTGTGCTTCAGGTAGGTTGACGGTCGTCTTGACTCTTCAGCCATGAGGTCCAGGAGGTGTCGACGATGACCAGGAGATGGATTCGAGCTATCCCACAATGTTTGTCAATTACAGGGGTGTCGGCGACCGGATTGGACCCAACAAGCCTTGGCAACGGCAAGTCTCATAGAAACAAAGAAAGGATGGTGATGCAGACCAGCAAGGTCTGGGGGACTCACCCAGTGAAGGTAAGTCAGGGAAGGTCTGGAGCAACCAAGAAAGTCCAAGCAGAAGAAGATTGGCCTTCGGGAGGGCCCACTAGCCAAAGGACTAGCGACCGCGAAGGAGCCTCGAGTGGACACACTTGGAGCTGGCTTACGGGACACTCGTGGAGTGGAGGCCAGTGATCTTTGGTGCAGTCGGTGCTGGAGGTGAGGGCTACTCGGAGCCCAAAGCACAACCTCATGGGAGACCAGGAAAAGGATGCACTTGCAAAAGTTCTCAGTACCCAGGGGTCACGGTTCCACATTACCCACGACAGCTACGGGCCTCAGCTTTGCTGGGGACTCAGCGCAGCCTCGGGGAAGTCTGGAAATCCACATCTGGTGATGTAAAGACTTCGGCGTCCAACGGGAGCTTCAGCGATGCAGACCGGACAATTGCTTCTTTGGTGCCTGCCAAGCAGGGAGTCACTCCTGACCCCAAGGAGATTCTTCAGTCCTCTAATCTTGAAGTAGAGCGTCGAAGGTCCAGGATTCTGTGTCAGAGTTTCGTCCAGGTAAATCTAAAGTCCTAAGGACTGGGTTCCCCTACTTATACTAAGGTAGGGGGTTGGACATACTCTGTGGCCCCACCTATGGGAGGGCCAGGGCAGAGGGTGGTTACACCCCTTTCCCTTGTCCAGTTTCGCGCAGAGCAGGGGCTGGAAGCCCCTGAGCCAGTTTGAACTGGGGTATGCACAGGGACACCAAGGGTGCCCCCAGTGCAGGATTTCAAAGCACCCGAGAGTGCTCCCGCCCAGCCCCAATACACACTATCCTGTCTGGGGTGGTGGTCACACCTCCCTGGGACAGGAAACCTATTGTCCAGGCCTCCCCTGCTGGAGTTTCGGTCAGCAGCAGGAGGCCAAACTGTCGTCTGTGGCAGCGGCATCCATTTTGTGATGCCAGGGCTCTGTATACCGGTGTGTACATGTCTTTCCCTCTAGAAGGGTGGAATGCTACCCCCGCTGCCAGAACTGGCGGGGGGTAGTATTCCAAGATGTTTGACACCAAACACAACATGTTTCCGTGCAGCCATCCCAAAGTTAGCATTTAACGCGAGGTTATAATGCGCTTAAGAGTATATGGTCAGGCTGCACTACAAACAGCATCAGAGAAGGGTCTCCGAACGCTGCAGAGGGGCCCTGCTCATGCAGGGGCACCCTCTCACATAGGAACCACGCACTCTGCCTTCAGGATTGATAAGGCCTGCCATAGGAGGGACTTATAGGTTTATATGTGTGTATGTATATAGTGATATAGGTAGCCTATATCACAGTAAGGGTGCATGCACCAACTTACCCAGGCTGCAGTAGCAGACCTGTGGTGTCAGTTTGGATGGCCTTCCAGGGTGGCACAATACATGCTGCAGCCCCTGGTAGGCCTCTGAGGTACCTATGCCCTGGGTACATACTATACCATATACTAGGGACTCATAAGGGCACTCCATATTCCAATCAGAGATGTGCCTAAGGCACATGGAAACCATTTTAAAGAGGAAGCAGCTAGGCTGGGGTTCTGATTAGCAGGGCCCCAGCCAGACTAGAGTCGAAAAACAGTGAAGCATCAGCAAAAAGTGGGGGTACCCATGTGAAGCAGATCCTACTCTCCCAAACGTAGGGACATTAAACTAACCTTGCCCAGTTAATTCTTCATGTTCTAAGTGGAAGTACCTAGAGAGTCCATCTGCATTGGCATGGTTACTCCCAGGTCTATGTTCCACTGTGAAGTCCATCCCCTGTAGGGAAATGGACCACCTAAGCAGTTTGGGGTTTTCACCCTTCATTTGTTTTAGCCATAAGAGGGGCTTATGGTCTGTTTGAACAAGGAAGTGAGTACCAAACAAGTATGGCCTCAACTTCTTCAGAGCCCAGACCACAGCAAAGGCCTCCCTCTCAATGGCTGACCAACGTTTCTCTCTAGGGGTCAGCCTTCTGCTAATGAAAGCTACTGGCTGATCCTGACCTTCATCATTCAATTGTGACAGTACAGCCCCTACCCCCAATTCAGATGCATCAGTTTGAACAATGAACTTCTTGGAGTAATCAGGACTCTGTAGAATGGGAGCAGTGCACATGGCCTGCTTCAGGTCATCAAATGCCTTTTGACAGCTAACTGTCCACTGAACCTTTTGGGCATTTTCTTGGAAGTTAAGTCATTCAGGGGTGTCACTATTGATCCATACCCCTTGACAAATCTCCTATAGTACCCAGTCAGGCCTAAGAAGGCTCTCACCTGAGTCTGGGTAGTTGGAGCAGTCCAGTCCATGATGGTCTGGATCTTGCTCTGCAGTGGTTGAACCTGGCCTCCACCCACAAGGTGGCCCAGGTACACAACCTGACTCTGCCCTATCTGGCACTTGGTGGCCTTGATAGTCAGGCCTGCTTTCTGCAGGGCCTGTAAAACATTTCTGAGGTGGACCAGGTGATCCTCCCAGGTGGAGCTAAAGACAGCAATATCATCTAGATATGCTGCACTATAGGCTTCCAGACCTGTAAGGACTGTGTTCACCAACCTCTGAAAAGTGGCAGGTGCATTCTTCAGACCAAAGGGCATCACCACAAATTGATAATGCCCACTAGGGGTTGAGAATGCTGTCTTTGGGTTTGCATCATCAGCTAGTCTGATCTGCCAGTAGCCAGCTGTCAGGTCAAATGTGCTTAGATACTTGGCTGAGGCCAAAGTGTCTATTAGCTCATCTGCCCTTGGTATTGGATGGGCATCAGTCCTAGTGACTGCATTGAGACCCCTGTAGTCCACACAAAACCTCATCTCTCTTTTCCCACCATTGGTGTGAGGTTTTGGCACAAGGACCACTGGACTAGCCCAAGGGCTATCTGAGGGTTCAATAACTCCCAAATCCAACATCTTCTGGATTTCTGTCCTGATACAGTCCCTGACATGGTCAGGTTGCCTATAAATCTTATTTTTAATAGGCAGACTGTCCCCAGTGTCCACTTCATGAGTGCACCAGCTAGTCTGACTGGGTGTCAGTGAGAATATGTGTCTGAACTGATTGAGCACCTGTCTGCAATCAGTCTGCTGCTGGGTAGTGAGGCTGCCTGCCAAGGCTACACCATCCACTGACCCATCACCAGGGTTCTGTGAGAGCAGGTCAGGGAGTGGGTCACTTTCTTCCTCCTGTCCCTCATCAGTAGCCATGAGCAAGCCCATGTCTGCCCTGTCCACATATGGTTTTAACCTGTTGACATGGAGAACCCTGTGGGGACTCCTGGGTGTTCCTAGGTCTACTAAGTAGGTAACCTCACCCTTCTGTTCAACAATGGTGTGGGGTCCACTCCATTTGTCTTGGAGAGCTGCTGGAGCCACTGGCTCCAACACCCACACCTTCTGTCCTGGCTGGTAAACAGTCAGTACAGCCTTTTGGTCATGCCAGGCCTTTTAAAGTTCCTGGCTAGCCTCAAGGTTTTAGTTGCCTTTTCATATACTCAGCCATCCGGGAGCGGAGACCAAGTACGTAGTCCACTATGTCTTGATTTGGGGGCTTGAGAGGTAACTCCCATCCTTCCTTCACCAAGCACAGTGGACCCCTGACAGGGTGACCAAACAAAAGTTCAAAAGGGCTGTAGCCAACCCCCTTTTGAGGCACCTCCTTGTACGCAAATAAAAGGCAGGGCAAGAGTAAGTCCCATCTTCGCCTAAGCTTTTCTGGGAGCCCTTTAATCATGCCCTTCAAGGTTTTGTTGAATCTCTCAACTAAACCATTGCATTGTGGGTGATAGGGTGTGGTGAACTTGTAAGTCACTCCACACTCCGTCCACATTGCTTTTAAGTATCCAGACATAAAGTTTGCACCCCTGTCTGACACAACCTCCTTAGGGAAGCCCACTCCTGAGAAAATTCCCAGGAGGGCCCTTGCCACCACAGGTGCTGTAGTGGTCCTAAGGGGAATAGCCTCTGGGTACCTGGTGGCATGATCCACTACCACCAGGATAAACCTGTGCCCAGATGCTGTTTGGGGATCCATGGGACCAACAATGTCAATCTCTACCCTTTCAAAGGGAACCCCACCACAGGTAGTGGTATCAGGGGGCCTTTGTAGTGCCACCTGCCTTGCCACTGGCCTGGCAGGTTACACAGGAGCGATAAAACTCCTTGGTGTCTTCAGGCATGTGGGGCCAGTGAAAGTGAGGGACAATTCTGTCCCAAGTCTTGTTCTGGCCCAGGTGACCTGCTAAGGGAATATCATGGGCTAGGGTCAATAGGAAGCCCCTGAACTTCAGAGGTATAACTCAACCTCCTGGTAGCACCAGGCTTGGGGTCTCTACACTCTGAGTACAAGAATCCATCATCCCAATACACAGTATGGGGACCACTAGCTTTCCCAGCAGCCTCAGCAGCAGCTTGCTGTCTGAGGGGTTCAAGAGAGGGGCAGCTCTGCTGCTCCCGGTTCAGATCTGCCCTGGAAGGTCCCCCTGTCCCCAAGAACTCAACCTGTTCAGGTTCAAGTTCCTCTGGGACAGTTCCTTCCTCAGGACTGAGATTATCCCCCTCAAGGGACTGATCTTCCTTCTGAGCCAAGGGGGAAGGCACTGCCTTTACCCTACTACTCCTCTTCTTGGAGGGCACTTGGTCCATTATTCCAGAATCCAAGGCCTGTTCAGTGCTAGACATTTTGGCTTGTGACCTGGTCACAGCAAACACATCTGCAGGGATCCCCAGCATTTCTGCATGGGTCCTGAGCTCCACTTCTGCCCAAGTTTCTAGATCATTGCCAAGCAAGCATTCAACTGGTAGGTCTGCACTTACCACAACCTTTTTAAGGCCAGTTACCCCTCCCCAGGAGAAGTTAACAACTGCCAGAGTATGGTCTGTTCTGACATTGCTAGCATTGGTCACTTGGTACATCTCACCAAGTATAATCTGCCCAGGATCCACAAGATCTTGTGTCACCGTGGTGACACTTGCTCCTGTGTCCCTAAATGCCAAAGCCTCTTTTCCATTTATTAATGGCTGTTGCCTGTACTTGCCCAGATTACTGGGACTCACACAGGAGGTCACATCCAGGCCTCCATCACAGACTAGGACAGCCTGAGTGAGTTCTCTGACTAGGCCAGAGCTCATCTCATTACCCAGGGTCAACCCTACTAAACCCTTGGCCTGTGTACTCCCACCACCAATTGTAACTGCACTAGGGGAACAGGTGCCTTAGAGGCATTGGTGGGGGCTGGAATAGAGTCTTTGGACTTGGTGCAATCACTGGTCCAGCGTGTCTTTTGCTTACAGACTTTGCACCATGGTTTCTTTTGGCCTTTTCCCTTGTTAGACTGTGAATCCCCACCTGAAGAAGATTTTTGGGGGCCTTGTGAAGACTTCTGGTCTTTACCCTTCTCCCCACCTGTGAGAAGTTGGCCTGGTATATGCTGTTCACTAGTTAAAGTGGACACCTTGCACCAGTACAATTCGACTCTTATGGTAGGTAGGTTTAAGACAACCTTTATAGAAAGCTATCCTAGTGGTAGCTGTGGAGAGCAGCCTTCAGGCTAAGTCTTGGAGGAATGTAAAGCAGCTTGTTTTACCACACAATCTCTTGAATCACCAAATGAAAAGACACCACACAGGTATATATATCAAATATATATGTATTTATTACAA